>JAUTXW010003108.1:300000-520634 GCA_030620095.1 Kuschelorhynchus macadamiae
AAATAAAATAGGAAAAATAATCAAACCGACCGACCGCCCTGATAATCCCTTCTGAACAAAACTATTTTACATTACGACCGCCTACTTAAAAATAAAATCAGCAGAAACGATGGAACCAAAATCCAAACAACAAATGAAACCTGATTTCGTGTCCTCGAGTGAGTAGTAGCTTATTCATTTTAACAGTTATTTATCTTTGAAATTTGTTAAAGACAAATGAATAGATCTGTTTAAGGGTAGAAATATTAAAATCTGTATTCAATAAAATAACAGAAAAAATTTCGTATTTATTAAAAAAAAGGTATTTAAATGTAACTTTTTAACCAAAAAAATTTTCACCTCACGTATGACATATTATCTTTCACATAGACGGCTACTCTGCGTTGGCTTATAATACATAAAACAAATATTTAAATATTTTTCTATATTTAGTATATAGGATATATATGACTATTTGTAAATGTTATTTAAATCGATAATTCCTTGTCAATAAATATAAAAAATATGAACAATCTGCTGGCCTTTTATTTTCAAGCCGCTTAAAATGCCTTAACGTTACAGGTTTCCAAATAAAGTACAACTTACCCGAATTTATTTTATCCTCGATCCCTATAAAATCATTTAACGTCAAATAATGTAGTGTTGCAATAAACACAAAAGCTTTTTCGCGTACGAAAAATAAAATGGGGTTATTCTTACTGTAATGTGAAAAACACTTCGGTAGGTTACTGTTAGAAATTAGGTAGTATTTATGTCAATGAACTCTATACTACTAACTGGAACGGCCCCGTCGATCTATAAACGTGAGGCAGATTCATTTTTATGCAACTTGCCTCTTTTTAATTAAAAAAAACATTTCAAAATCGGCCTTGTGTTCTAAATAGGTGCAAATAAAACCATTTAATGCTACGAGCGGAAGCGTGACGAGAATGCTCAACATATGCTATCTTTGTGAAGTTTGCCCCTGACGAGGCTTTTAGAAGAACTTATAGTTATGTAGTATAGAGTTCGGTCGGTGGCATTTATGAAGAGGTTTATTGGGTGAACGTGAATTTACGAAAGGTATCCACTAATATTGCTAGATTTTACAGATAATTTTTTACAAATCGGTAATGCAAGTGATGCTATTAATCCCGTGATCATGAGCTCATTTAAAAAAACTTAATTATAGCGATACGAATTATATTTTTCCAATTCTAAATAGCACAAAGTTGTCCTGGTTGTAAAGTCTTTCCATTCTGTATAAATTTTCATTACAAAAGTAATGTACCCATATTGAAAGAAAGATATGTTCCTTAATATCAATTTTCCACTGATATGAAAATATCAGTTGTGATGTGTCAAATTTAAAATAAAATTTTTCTGTGCAAACCTTGTAAGTTGATCTACAGCAGCTTTTGAAATGCAGTAAGCAAATACGCCAGGAAATGCTCTAATTCCATTAACACTGCTAACATTTATAATATTGCCCTTGGTTTCAATCAAGTGAGGTACAGCTAAAGTTGTTAATTGATACATTGATCTAACGTTTGTATTCATTACTCTATCATATTGTGCTAAATCAGTATTTTCTACTGAGCCTGTTTCCAGAATACCTAAAAACATTATTTATATCAAGCAGCAGTATTAATCGAAAACAATAAAATTATAGCTTATTTTCTACACAGATTAATTATTACATGTTCCCATTGGTACATACATACAGTAAGATTTAATAGGCGAGGGGGCAAACAAATTAGACAGATGATCTTTTAAAATATATGTATAATACATACACGTTCGCTGGTATATATGGAAACAGTCGATTATTTTCAAAAGTAATAAAGCAGGCAAAAAATGTTAAGAAGAAAATAGACTGATTATACAAGACTGTTCATAAAGTCACAGCAAGACACTTGAAAAAGTAATAAAGCCAAAGTTTAAAGAATGTTGTAATGACAGAGTGGAAAAAGCGATTGAGGATAGGGACAATAGTTACAAAAGGTTAAAAGTAAATAAATCTGCAGATAATAGATTGAACTACAAACGGTGTAGAAATAAGGTGGTGTCAGTTACTAAAGAGCAAAGAAGAAAATATTACCAAAATAAAATAGATTTTTCAAAAAATAATCCAAAGCAAATGTGTCATATATTGGGCCAATTAGTTTCTGCAAAAAATAAAAAAGCTATTTCTAAACTTGAAATTAATATGGTTTTGATTGATTCAAAAGAAATTGCAGATAATTTGAATATTTACTTTGTGAAAAGTATTAATAATAAGGATATTGACAAAACGAATATAGGACCAGAACGAATACCAAGCATAAATAATTCCATTAGACAAAAGTATTTTGATTCATTCTGCCAATTGATAATAGGGAGTCAAGAGAAACTGTATGTCCAGGTGAATTAACACCTATTAGCACCTGAATTTATGAAAAAAAAATGACAATTAAGAAGGGCCACTTCTGAACATAATAAATACTTCCCAAGAAACTGGACAGGTTCCATACTTATTGAAATTATCAACAGTAATTCCAGTCTCGAAAGTAAAAGATACTATTAGAGCTGAGGACTACAAGCTACAAGTCCATTAGTATGACAGTTACGGTAGAGAAGATTCTAGAAAAACTTGTTTATAACAAATAATGAAATTTATTACAGCAAATAATATCCTGATGGTAAATTAATCTGGTTTTAGAAGGAGTTACAGTTGCGAAACTGCTATTCACAATATACGTTATGAATGGAAAGATCTCTTGAACGATAATTATGCGATAGGAGCAGTATTTCTAAATTTACAACGGGCCTTCGAAACGACAGACAGGGAAATACTGATAGGCAAATTGAAGGAAATTGGTATAGTTAATCGTGCACTTATTTGGCTTAAATACTATTTGGAGAATAGAAAACAGGGTACAAAAATGAATAACAATATTTCTACCAAAGTGTTAATTAATAATGGTGTACCACAAGGAAGTACACAAATGGGCTTCTTTCATTTTGCGAAATGTCAGTTGAGAGAGCAGAGGCAAGAAATCTGTCATTTGATTAACACTAATTTAAGGGCAGATGAACTGAATAATTTTTATTGTACTATTGCACAACAATTGAGTAGTAATCTTACTGAGGACTCCATCGACCCCTTATCCTTTCTCAAGCATGTGTCTGTACCTCAGACATTCTATTTTACACCTGTTAGTCAAAATGAGTTGAGAGCCATTCTTCAAGACATAAAAAATAAAAACTCCTCAGGTTGGGATGAAATTTCAATCAAAATTTTCCAGAACACCCCCAACTCTGCGTTGGAAACTCTTGCAGATGCTATCAATTTGAGTATTCAAAATGGAACTTTCCCTTCTCTCCTCAAAATGGCCACTGTCATTCCTTTATTCAAAGGAGGTGACAAAGACCTACCCTCTAATTTTAGGCCAATTTCTTTGCTACATACACTCAGCAAGATTGTGGAAAAAGCAGTAAAAACTAGAATGCTTGCTTTTTTGGATAAACACAAACTGCTTTCCGATGCACAGTTTGGTTTTCGGTTCTCCAGAAACACTGATGATGCTATTTTTCATTTTATGGAAGAATTGTATCTGTGTCTCAATGAGGAAGAGGTGGCTTCGGCGGTGTTCTGTGATTTGACGAAGGCCTTTGACTGTGTGTGAGGATACTACTGAGGAAGCTTGAACTCTATGGTTTTAGGGGCAAATTTTTGGAGTGGCTTACATCATACCTTAGTGACCTTCATCAGAATGTCCGTTTTCAGGGGGACTGTCGTCTAAACTTGGGATAACCGCGGGTGTGCCTCAAGGATCTGTTCTTGGACCGCTTTTGTTTTTGATATATGTTAATGACCTGCCTTCCTTCATTCGCAACGGACAGTGCACCTCATTTGCCGATGATACCACAATTTTATGGCATCACAAGAATCCCGACATTCTAAATGATATGGTGAGGTCTGACCTGCGTAACATACAAGAATGGTGCAAAGCGAATCATCTGTCATTTAATGTGGCAAAAACCAACATTTTAAATTTTAAATGCCGCATAAATGAAATTTTGTTTGATGGTCAGACTATGAAAAACATGAAAGAAAACAAATTCTTAGGGTTATTTATAGACAATAAATTGAAATTTGAGGTACATATTAATAACTTGTACAAAACATTGAGTTCTGGATGTTATGCCGTTCGTACAGTCAGAAATGAATTAAACGAAACAGTGGCAAGGAATGTCTATTTTTCAGTTATGGAAGCACATTTAAGATACGGATTATGTTTTTGGGGCTCTTGCTGCAATAACTTATTTCGGTCGATTTTCGTCCTGCAGAAGCGTTCTATAAGATACTTGTACTGCATGAAACTTCGTGATTCATGTAGGCCTGTATTTAAATCAAAAAAAATTCTGACTTTAGCAGGTCTGTTTATATTGGAGTCAGTGTGCCTGATGCACAAAAAGTATTTGGACAGAATTCATACCGTGTCTTTGGTGGGCACCCGCAGCTCTTTCAATTCTAGTCTACCTATACCTTCGTCAGCTCTAACTAAAAATTCTATTTTTTATACCTCGAAAAAGATGTTTAATAACCTCCCAGTCAGTATTCGAAGCATCAGTAATTACAGATTGTTTAGAATTAGGGTTAAGAATCTAATGATCTCTGAGGCTTTTTATAGTGTTGAAGAATTTCTGTCTAAGAATTTTAATTAATGCTTCTTATGATATGTGTTTATTTTGTACTAATAATTATACTTTAGGACTTGCATATGTTAAGTGTATTAAGTATGTTATTTTAGTTTCTTTTTTTTTTTTTTATACTTGTTGGACAGGATATAGTATGGATGAATCTGTTTATTGAATTTTAATCTTGTGTATTATGTTGTTATATATTATGACTGATAATCATTGTTGCAATGTGATGTGATATTCTTTTTTTTCTTCTTTTTTTAGTTTTTTTTTATATTTTGTGCAGTTTTATACTAATGTTATATAATTATTTTCTTTTATTGAGGAATTTGACTTTGGGCTTTTTTGCAGTGATTTAATCATACTTGTCTCAAATTCTTTCTTGCCCATTAATTTATTTATTATTTTGATTGTTAACATATTTATTTTTATAGCTTTGTCATTGAGTACTTTTTACTTTAGACAATAAAGCATATTTTGACTTTGACTTTGTCATAAATTATTTATTTGATTTTGACGCCGTTCTAAAGTTGAGATATTGTTACCGCGTCTCTAAGAATCGTGATGGATGAATTGAAAGAACAAATATATGCGATCAAATTTTATGTTCGTCTTGGAAAATCAGCAACGGAAATTTTTTCGATGATTAATACGGCTTTTGGGGAATTGTCTATGTATGTCAAGATCTGCTCGTTTTCGATGGCATAAAGAGTTTAGTAATGGCAGGGAAAGTTGTGAGTTGCAAGGCGGTCCAGGTGCTCTTATTGTGGCATTAACTGAGGAAACCATCAATGCTGGAGCAGTAATTATTCACACAGACTATCCCACAACTCTCAAATATTCTTAAAATATCTGTTGGAAGTGTTTTTACTCTTTTACACAAGCATTTAGTCTAGAGTTTGTGCTCACTGAATTCCGCGTATAATGACATCAGATCAAAAAGCGAATAGGGTAGCGGTTTGTGAACACTGGAAACAATGCGAAGAATGGTGGAAGACCATTATTACTGCGGGTGAAACTTGGGTGTATTGTTATGATCCGGAGATGAAGCAACAGAGTACGCAGTGGGTAGAAAAAAGGGGACCACCTCCAAAAAAAGCACGTACGCAAAAATCTGCCGCTAAAGTTATGGTCATAACATTTTTTGATCACAAAGGCATCGTGTATACGCACATGGTCCCACCGGGTAGTACAGTAACTGCCAGTTATTAGTTTTGTTCCAGTTGATGAAGGATCACATACCCAAAATATGACCTGAGTTGATTGGAAAGTGAAAACTTCATCATGATGACCCTAGCCGTCACGTTGCAAATATAGTGACAGAGTTTTTGAACACTTAAAATATCAGGTCTATACCGCATCCTTCATATAGTCCTGACATAGCCCCATGCGACTTCTATCTGTTTCCCCAAGCAAAAAAACCTCAAAGGACGACGATTTCAAACAGAATTGGATGCTGCTAAGGCTTTAGAGGCAGTTTTGAAGAAGCTTTTAAAGAATGGCTTCCGCCATGTCTTTGAACAACGGCAGCACCGTTGGGATAAGGTTATTGCATTACGGGGGGACTATATAGAACGTGAAAAAAGTATTGTTATTTAAGATTAATAAATAAAGTTTTGGTAGTACTAGTCCTAGTTTTTGTTGAAAGGCCCTCGTATATACCCTACCGACACAGTAAAATAAATTTTATCAAAGGGAATCCTTATTACTAGTTTTGATATTTTAATGCAATTATACCCAACTATTTATTCCCTTTTCATGCACTGTACAATGTGTAATGTTTTTTAGTTCACTGCCATATAAACCTACACTGTTTAAGGAATGCGGCAATACCCAATAACAATACTAAAACTTACTTAGTTGACCTATATGCTACCGTTAATAAATAAATAGCAATTAATTGTATATAATAATTTCAACTTTAAGTTCCATATCACTTACTAACACTATATAATTTGACACATCTAATAAACAAATAACATACCATTAATTATGTATACTAATTTTAACTTTGATTCCATGTCACTTACCAGCATTATTAACTAACACATCTAATTTTCCAAAATATGCAATGGTGTCTTTTAGAATGCTTCCTGTTTGAGACTCATTACTTAAGTCGCCAATCAATAAAAGTGGTTCTTTGCTGTTTCCGCTCCGACATTCTAAAGCAACTTTTTCTAGATTCTCCTTATTTCTCCCTATAATATATGGAAACAATTTACGGAATATTGGAATACTTTTATTTACATAATGTTTAAAGGACGTAGAAGAGTGCCCGGCAGTATTAATTTTGCTTATTATGATTTTAAACTATTTTGTCGTTTCTAAGTTTATTATTTGCGGGAAAAAAGAAAACACTTTTTATAATGATCTAAAGTAGATAAATTACACTTAGGAAGGCACAGTACAGACATGGTGATTTCAGGCAGTTTACAAAAAATAATTAATCCAAATCCATATTTCTGGCACTGCCATGGTTTCCAGTGCAGTGGCAGTGCTTCAAGTTCTGTATACCATACACTGTAATTTGTTTTCCTTTATGCTGGAATGGGTATAGATAAGTCCTTAGAGAGTCGTAAAAGGTCGTCTCGGCGGTACTGATATCCATGTCGATCGAAACAAGTGCTAATTTTCATTCCTAGTAGTTGCAATTCCTAACTGAAGTACCTGCCAAGCTGTCTTTATTGAACAGGAACAATATTCATTCCAGCCTTTTATTCTTTTCATTTTCCATTAATATTCTTTGTATTTTCAAGCGAAAACATTTGGCCCATTCGACATGTTCGTTTCTTTTCTTAAAAACTTGGGTTCGTATTAAAGTCTTTAAAAATATAGTTTAAAATATTTATTACTGACTCGTTTTAAGCCACTAATCACACTAAATCAGAAATACCATAATGGATCATTTTTTTTTCTAAATAAAGTTAATATATTATGGTATTAAAAGATTAAATTTCTTTAGAATACATGGTATTTTGTAGTTCAGCAGATTTTCTGGTCATACCTATTTTAATCATATTGTACTACATAAAAAAAACCTGTCTGTTATTCCATTGATGTGTGCTGCTAATAAATGTGTATTACTTAAATGTATTATCGTCAACGTGATTTATTTTATACAACTCTACAAAACTTTGTATTCCTTTCGTTTTCCATTCATTTCTTTTCAAAACACTCGATAAATTGTTTATAATTTATCAAAAGATTCATAAAAGTTATACCTATCTTAATAAAAAAAACAGTAAAGAGTAGTATTTTCTTCCAAAATAGTCGAAAATGGGCTATTTCGACACTCGAAACTGTTTATAGCTTAAACAACTAAAATATTCTTTTTTTTTGAAAAATGAAATATTATTAGCAACTATTCTAAATTTGTTATATTTTTTTAACATTAATTCATAAATTAGCAAACGAGTGTTTTTTTCTGTATCTAGTAGAGCTAGAGAAATTCCTTATCTCATTTTTTTAACTTTATCGTGATTTTCGCTTTAAACATAGCAAATGCTTCAAAAACTACTTTGTATATGTTAGTGGATTAATATTTTCGTTGAATATAATATACAGAAAATTTTAGTTTTTTGAATTTCGCTTATTTGGAAAATTTTAGGTTTTACTTAAACATTTTCTGGTTAAAATGTCATCTAAAGCCGTTAAACAATACCATCCTATTCGA
The DNA here is from genome assembly GCA_030620095.1 of Kuschelorhynchus macadamiae. NCBI lineage: Eukaryota > Metazoa > Arthropoda > Insecta > Coleoptera > Curculionidae > Kuschelorhynchus > Kuschelorhynchus macadamiae. The sequence continues at coordinate 308,339 of JAUTXW010003108.1, forward strand.
GAGCTCTACCTAGATCAAATCTACTCTATTTATGCGATATCTGGAAAGGCTAAAGTAGAAGAAATTTTACAATGCCGTTTTAGAGTGAGGTCGGGAGTCGAAAAGGTTTGTAATGATATAGAAAATCAGCATATACAGCTTCTTAAAACCATGTCTTCTTTAGAGGACGCTGAAAAGCTAATTAGAACAGATTTTTTTCGATAACCATTTTTCCATAAAGGCGAATTATGATTAAATGTTTAGAAAAGTGGAAAATACTGATTTGAAATCTCCATACTCAAACTTGAATCAAATCGAATCGAACGCCAATTTACCGAAAATAACTTTAACTCGGTTTGGCAGGACTTCCAAAAATTGGCCTCAAATTATTGAGCTTTATAATTCGTTAGTTCATAATAAAGCTTACCTTCCTGAATCGAAAAATTTCAATGTCTCATTTCTTCTTTTGAAAAAGAACCTTTAGGTTTGGTTAAAGTCATATTAATGACTACTAACTATGTGACACTCAATCACAGGTTTCAAAATCCTCGGCTACTGGCAAATACTTACTGGTTTCAAATAAATAATGAGCCCAAATTACAAAGCGAGAATGCCATGGGGCTTGAATCATTAATAAACATTTTTCAGGAAGATATTGCCGCTCTTAAAATCTTAGGTCTGCCAGTGGCTGGCATTTATTTAATGTCCTAAAACAAAAATCAGATATGTCAACTATAAGACAATTTGAACTTCATGATACCTCTACTAAAATTTCTTGATATGAAAAATTAGGAAAATTCTTAGTAAGGCATTGTACTGCATTGGAATCTGTGGCTTTAATTTCAAACAAAGGTCAGTTAACATCTCTTGATTTGTCAGTTAACAATTTTTCTAAAATATCCAAATAAAAATAATTATTACTATTAACAGATCAAATAAAAATATTTCTCATTCTTTCGTGGTCGAGTCAAAAAATTCTTAATTTCCAAATAGACGTTCTTGTCATTTTTCTAACAAAGAAAATCATTTAATATATTAATGCAGTGCTTTCCTGGTAAAAAATCCTTTAGAAAGATCTAAACTAGTTAAAGCAAAAAATTGCTGTGCTAATTGTTTGTATACAGCGTCATTTAAAACACCACATCCTTTTATACATTTCCAACTCTAATTCAAATTACGCTAACCCCTAACATTCTAATCAACACAGTTCTGGTAATAATAATTCCATTCAAATTATTTAGTCCACTCCATTGAATTTGACTTTGGCTGAATCAAATGATGTGACCGCCCTTCATTCACAAACTCGTGTGCGTACAAGCCAGAAATCTAGTAATTCTATCATTCTTCTAGGTACCGCTGTTGTCGAAATATTAGACGAATGCCGTTTCTTTCAACAAATTTGAGTTCTCACTGATTATTATAGCCAAGTTACTGTTCTAAATAAAAAAATGTGTTAACCGATTAGGACTCGCCACTTTTACTTTCAATCTCAACATGTTCGGACTCGGACGAAATTCGAGTCCTTCCTCAGCCATGGTTCGTGTTTCTATTCGTTCGGTAAGTAAGACACAACCTTTCGCTCTTGAAGCCAAAATCATGTGTCCGATATGCATGGATATGCCAAATATCACGATTCCGAGTTCAGAGTATAGGGTCTCCCTTTACTCATTAAATCTAGCCAATCCTACATTTCACTCTCATGCTCCAATTGAGGCTCTTTTGGGAGCTAATTCATTCCCACATCTTCTTAGAAAAGGACTTATTGTTGGCAAGAATAGTAATGTTCCTTCAGCTATTAACACGGTGTTTGGCAGGAATCTTGTTAGGTTTGGTTCATTTATTTCTAAGCCTTCCATAAATTATTTTATTTTTTAATTTTAGAAATTGGAAGATGTTCCCAAAAGTGATTATTCATCTCCACTCACTAGATATTTTGGAAATTGCATCTTCCTTACTTTAGTTGGTTACAGATATATATGTAACATCAGCAAAACAATTTAAGAAAGTGCTGTCACAAAAACTATTAACAATATGATATAACAATAAATAAGAAATAGAACTGGTCCCAGTATTGTGCCTTGGGGCATATATACTTGCTTCTTTTCAGAAATGAAATCATCTATTCTGGTTTGTATATACCTTTTTCTAAAACACTGTTTAAGTCACTCATATGTACTCCCTCCAATCCCATATTTTTACAGTTTTTGTAATAAAACATTTTAATCTATGGTTTCGAATGCCCTCTTGGAGTCCAAGAAAACCGCAACCACATTTTCTCCTTTGTCTATCAGTTCTCTCCATTTACAAATTGCAAATTGCAATAAGGTTTCACATTCCACCACCATGAATTCCTAAGCTGCAATATTAATTGTGCAATTTCATCTTATTTATTTAAGATACATTGACTAATGTACATATTTTCTTTTGTATTGACATGAAATATATCTAAGTTCACTTCTTGCAATTGAAAAGCAAAATCAGTAATTATTGATGAGTAAGTATAATTACCATTTACGTTTGTAGACTGAATAGTCTTAAAACACTGGGTAAAAAAAGAAATTTTAATTTTTTAATTTGTTTTATCCTGTATGTTCTCTTATAGGGTCTTAGCCCTGAAAATGACAAATTGTCGAAAGCGCTAGCCAGATAATAAAAAAAAATGTACGCTAAATACTTTAAACAGAAATACACTGTATTGTCTCATCAACCAAGTTCTAGTTCACCAATCGATATTTTATGCTCAAACTCACAAATCTCATATCATATTATGTTAAATAAAGTATATGAGAAAGATTATAAATAAGAAGTGGCGCGTGACAGTAGTGTTGTGTGGTAAAAAATACTCTAAGGCCCAATTTAATAGCAAAAAGTAATTCAGTGAATTTTAGTGGATTTGTATAGAACTCTATATTAAATGTAATTTTTTTTATCTGTAATGTTAATTTTTCTTGCAACCTTTACTTTTGCAAACGGCTTACTAAGAGTTCAATTAATATATAACCTGTTAGGTGAGAATGATTTATGTTCTATGAATCACATCATAAAATCATTCAGAAAAAAACTTCAGCCTTGATTTGATATCAGTTAAAATTTACAATGGTAATGAGGCACCCCTTGGTTACTTTGATAATTATCATCCCCCATTAGAAATATGTTTTAAATAATTTAGAACGGAAACAAAATGTATAACTTAACACCTACTATCCACTATTCCCAGTAGCAGAAACACATTGGAGCTTAACTTTTTATAACAGGATTCTGTACGCACATTCCAATACATACCATGATTCAAGTGGATACCCAAGGGGGGGAAGAACTTCATGGAAAGGGAACACAATGAACTGAATTTCAAAAGTATTGAGGAACACTCTGTTTGTAGTGAACCATCCCTCGGCCCTTGACACTCCTATTTTGGCAAGCAGTAAAAAATACTGTCTACCATTTTATCTCATGGGTGTTAAAGACTATTTATTGTTGTAAAAGTTACGCTCACTTTAAAGACGTGGTACAATATTGCAGTAACTAAAATTAAAGAAAAAGTACAATTTTTGATAATCAAATTAAGGATCACTTTAAAACAATGGTACAATTAAAAAAGAATTATACAACATTAGAACAATGAACAAGTTAAAACAATGAGAGAAATTAAGCTTAACAAAAGGGGCAAATGCCCCCCAGGACTAAAAATTGAAGCAAAATATTTTAAACCAAAAGTAATTCCAACATTTTACCAGGATTTTTTTAATTTTTAGTCATTGATTTTCATGAAAGTGTTATGTTTATGTTGTGTTAAACAAGGAGCAAAAGCTTTTTTTCTAGTCGTGGAATTAGACATCACACCATCCTGAAATGCAAATTATAGTATATGTTTGACTCCTCCCCACGAAGACATTCTCAATACGCCTATGGTAAACATACTTCAAAAAATGAAATATTCTATATAGTTGTTGAAATGATTTTGCTATTTGTAACATGTTTTCTATTTTCATTTTGCAACAAAGACAGCATTAGCCCCCACTGCCATAGGCGCTCTGAAAGCAGGGGGGCAACAGGGGTTCTTGCCCCTGTATTTCAGAAAATGTTCTCTAAGCACTGAACTTACATACTACACTACTACACACCACCCTCCTGTACCTGAACATTGCTGCTCCCCTCCCCCCTGGAAATAGCCCTATGGAAGCTCATGCCCTTCAGACAACTACCAAAATTAAAATATTCCAACATTCTATTGCTTGCTCAAATTGCCCAATCTAGTTAAAATATTAAACAATAAGCTCATAATGATCAGTCAGTAATCCTAGAAATACAAATGGAAAACCAGAACATATAATAACATACATAGTTTAAATAGTGCTCTATTTAAGTGTTTTGTAGCCCAAAATTAAATAAGGTAACTTTGAAACAACCCTGTTTACATTGCTTCAATGTACAAGCCCTCTAAATGGGCTCTGGATGATTGTTGATAAAACTGTAAAGTATTTTGGCTGTTTGTAATAAGGTATTAAAAGCAGGTATGCCCTTTGATATGAATAATAAGTTGGCAGGTTGCAAACGTTTCTGCTGCTTTACTCTGGGGATTGGTTTTAAGGAAACCCAACCAAACCTTATTATGAACGTTAAAATCTCAGGGAGTCAATTCAGAGAATAGCATTTTCAATTTTATTGGAAGGAAAGACGAATAGCTTGTTGTAGGAGTTTTCTATGTATTTAGTGGAAATTTTAGATAGATACAGAATAGAACGTACAAGATAGATAATGGTACAGATAAAAGCATATGAGACTCGCATGGTTGGAGGTAACGGTAAACATAGCCAAGGTGTTGAAGTTACAGATATTCATATACGACAATAATTTTCTGGGACCCCTTGAGCAGTCCTCTCCTAGATTGTCATTTCAGATTTCATCAATCTCTATAATGTGTATATGGGGCAATCCCCTCAAGCAGTCAAAAAAGCCCCTCTGCAGCCTTCTTAAAAAAAAGGATATCAGATATATAAACAAAACAAACTATATAAAATATATAAAACAAATAATAACATATAATATTAATTGAATATTGTTGTTTAATGAAAAGACACTGTATATCAACATGTGGCCTGGTAGGTTTCTACTTCAGCCAATAAGCTTTCTGGTGAAAGTCTATCCTTAATGACAGCATAGAAGAAGATATATCATTAAATTAGTCTAAAGATTCAGTTTTTATATTGAAGATCTGGGGAACCCGATATTAACCATTCAGTTTACTCTGCCTCAGTTGGAGATTTTATCACATGCTAAAAATGACAGAAAACCAACAGAATTTCAGTTTGTTTGGTAAATCAAGAATATTATAACAGACACTGGTGAATCTTTGATAAATTTTCTTAGAAAAAAAAGTGGGACCTGCTCTTTTCATTATCCCAATGATCAAGATGAAACAACAGTCAAGACAGAAAATGTATTTTTTTTTTGTATCAACATATAAAATGTATGTAATTTAATTGTCTTTCTATCGGTTTTATACAAAATTTGTGGAAATATTTTGAAAAGATTATTAATAACTCAAGAATAAAACGTCGCCGACAAAATCTGACTATACCGAAAATTATGAAAATCGGCGATGATTAGCTTAACCGAAATTTTACCAAAATGGTTTTTTAAGTGGGAAATTTTTAATGAATAAAAACTGACCCAAATTTCCCGTCTGTCCCCTAATAAGTATTTCAGTTATTTTTTCAAAAAATCAGAAATAGCTTTAAAAACATAAATCAAAATGTAAGCACAAAACAATGATCTAAACATTTTCTGGTTTCCCATTTGTATTTCCAGGGTTACTGGCTGACCATTATTGTGATCTTAATTTATTTCACATTGCCAAGTAAACTGAAATATGGATAAAAAAACACCTTTATCTTATAAATTAAAGTAATTTTAAACTACAGGATGAACTTAAAAGACAAGTAAGAAAGAAAACTCACGACCTGAGTATTAAAGTTAACCTTACGCCAAATTAACAATTAAGTAAAATACCTGTTAACGCCAAACTGGCCCCTAATTTTGCAAAAAGGGTAGCAGTAGCAGCACCAATTCCTGAACTAGCTCCAGTTATAAGGACAACTTTCCCTACAAACTGCATGTTTGTCGTTTCTTCCATTAAAAGACAAAATAAAATAAACAAGGTCACAAGTCGTAAAAACAGTTAAGTAGAGTTATCAGTTAATGACTTGTATTATTATAAAACTAATAAGATAAGAGTTTTCATCCTTTTTAATTTTTTCTGCAAGTGTTTGGCTGGTGGCCCTTTTACTAGGCAAACTGTCTCTCATTTTGCCAGCTCTTTCAAAAAATAAAGAAATATCCCAAATATCATTGACTTTCATTCCTATAAAGCCAACGAGAATATCTAGTAAGAATAAATACTAAATAATACTGTTGCTTTAGAAAATGTCTAAATAAAATAAAATTATACTCTTTATTTTATGTAATTTTTTTATCTTTTGACGGGCATTCTGGGCATTTCTGCATTAGGCTTCAGCTTTCATCTTCACCATTTTAACTTTTTCTTTGCAACTATAACTAGGCGATGTTCATCGATGGTTTTAAAACACCCATGTTTTGATGTGACAAACATCGATGGTTGTCATTTGATGTCAGAAGTTCCAATTCCAATATATGTTTTTGGCACTGCACTTCGCAACTTGCCAGATTGCTCCTCGTCCGGGGCTTACTCGCTTTATCCGGCGACCCTCGGAGCGCGATACACCTTATTCCGGTTTGGGGACGTTATCGGTGGGATGTCCGGATGGCGAGCTCTGAGCTCCCGGGCACCCCGTGTATTTCAAAATTTTTCAATTTGTCTTTCTTTAAAAACTTTTCTAATGCATCTTGGCATCCACTAGATGCCCCTTGAGAGTACTACTGGTCTCACGAGATAACCTTTTCTTTCAAGCTATCCCCTTACCCCTCCCACTCCCGCCACATAGCGGCCATTACGCTAATATTCTATGTAGAACTGCGGCAGACGAACGGGATAGAATACAGGAACAACTAGGCCTCACACGTTCACAGCGTCTGCTCCCTTTCTAGCGGGGTCGTTAGTTTCCACTCTGAGCGTTTGAGTCTCCCGCTTCCCCCCGAAATAAAGCAGCAAAACCGAACACGTGGAGATATTCAATTCCTCAAGTTTAAATTCAGTTCCATTAAGCTACATTTACATTCACTTCAAAATCTAGGTTGAAACTGACGTTTCTTAAAAGGGAATTTACATTGAAATTAATATTCATGAACAGCTGATCAGATTGTGTAATTTAATTTTATTATTTTCCCAAAATATTAATATAAAATTCATTAAACTGGAGCTAGAAGATGGTTTAGTAACTTTTTTACCCTCTTTGGTTGTGGTTTTAGGCGTTTATGTCTACTCTAGTCTTGGCTATACCTTCAGAATTAACCCAAAAATATTCGATTAAAGGTTTTTTTTCATTAAAACGATAAAAAAACATTTATATTTTTAAATAGTTAGATATGTAAAAGTACTAAGAATTTTGTTAACTAAAATAAAAATTATAACCTAAAAATTTGACATTTATTGAATTTTCGCTTGCCATCGGCAAGCTCCTTGCCTCAATCTGAAGTCAACTTTGAAGTGCAATTCGAATTTTGTCTAATGTAAATGACACCATACTATTACCGTTTGACAAGCAAACCAATTTCATAACAAATTCGAGTTGAAATTGAATGTAAATGTAGCTTTAGTTATTTTTTATTAATTAGATAATTTTATCCGTGTTGGCAACGCTGGGAACCCGTGACTATGACACGGCGGCAGGTACCTCGTGTCCAGCTTCGGGGAAATACAGATATATATAGTGTTTTATTGATTTTAAAATTTATTTAAGTAGACGTGAAAGAACGGCAAGAGTCGTAAAGACGTAACGCGGCAAAGTGATATTCTAATATTGTAGTGTGTAATACTGTTTTTAATACCTATATTTTATTTTACATTTATTGATAAGGTAACTGTCAGTTTTGCTTTATTTTACCAAAAATGTATTGTATTTTCTACAGTTCTACGTCTTATCGTCAATGGCATCGAAAAATTATAGTTTTTAGAAGTTTAATTATTTAGGGAGGTATTAGTAATTGTTTTAAGCGTTTATCTGAATTATATTTATTATATATAGAAAAAATATAGATTTTTTTAACATATACATGTATTTATAATGTAATTAAATTGAAGTGTTTTTTAGTTCGTACATCTTCCGAATTAATTAATTTAAGCAGGTCATACTAGTTAAAGTTAATTTTGGTAGTAGCCAATAATTAAAGTGCACTAGTGCTAACCTATAAAGCTGTACTGTTTGGGTAAAATGTTACAAATAACTTTTTAAAAGTTGATATACATACGTACGTAAACCAGATGACATTTGGACACAATCGTGAATGTCTTATACAGGTGCCTACAATACAATACAATGAATACAATTGCCTATTTATTTAAGTGCTTGAATTTATATTAAAGAACGGAGTACCCGTGTCTTAATATTAAAATGTCTACCTTAAACAGTGGTTATTTATAATGCTTTTTAATACTCTTAACTCAACCCTGGCAATTAAAAAAATATTTTCCATACTTAACATGCAAACATCGTATAACTTCGGGTTAAGTGTTGATTTAACATCGACGTTTTTACCACGATGTTTTATCGACATCGGTGGTTGCTTCCGATGTCAATATCGGTGCTAAACATCGGTGGTTTGTATCGATGTCCCAGCACTACAGTCGACTACAGCGTTTTTCCGGGTTCCGTTTGTTTTAATGCCTTTGCTGCCAGGCAACCGCCTAATTGCTCTTCATCCTGGGCATAATCAGATAATTTACACTTTATTCCAGATTGGAGACGTTACCGGTGGGATGCCCGGATGATAAGCTCTAAGTTCCCGGAAACTTTTTTAAATTCTTTAAATTTACTTTTTAATTATTCTTTCCTTTCCTTTATTAAATTTTTGAAATGCATCTTGGCTTTCACTAAGTGCGCCTCGAAAATGTTACTGGTATCACGAGATGATCTATACTCTCCTCTTGTACTCACGCCTCATAGCAGCCATTACGCTAATATTCTATGTAGAACTCGGCAAACGAACAGGATAGAACTACTAGGTTTCACACCACAGGTTCACAGCGTCTGCTCTCTTTCTATCGAGGTCGTTAGTTTCCACACTGAGTAGATAAGTCTCGCGTATCCCCCCGAAACAAAGCAGCAAAACCGAACGTGTGGAACCACTTATGTTAAAAACACAGAGGTCTGCCTTCCACGAGGCCAGCTTTGTTCTAATACATCGTACTTAGTACGGCCATGGAACTGCACGATGAAAAGGTTCACGGTACGATTTTATACACTGCGCAATTTTCTGACCATACGTGGGACAGTAATTCGAGGTGTTGGGAAAAAGCTACTAATATGGCTGGAAATGGCTACTAATATGGTTCACGATTATATAAACAACTTAAAATCAGTTATCAGTACGTATTGGAGACTAGTTAGGCAATTAGGCATGTGTTTCGAACAACTTAGGACATGTATCTAAAGCTATACTAAATATAGTATATATTAATTATAATTTAGAGTAGGAAAATGTTCAATGTTATATGATCCAAATATTTTAAAATCCGCCTATTTTGAGTTAAATTTCAAATGAACCTAAAAAAAGTATACATTCATATAATTCATCATAGCAGCTAATGCAATTCATAGATCAGTGAAAAGACAGCAGACATTATATATTAACAAAGAAATACCACGAATTCACAATCACAGCTTAAAATTACGATCACAGTTTCACCTGTGATTGGTTTTATCGTAACTCTACTGTTTTGGCTTGGCACTCTTGGCAGTGGAAACTAGACCGTCTGTGGAAACTTAATTCTTGTTATTCATAAATCGATGGTGTTCTGCTTATGTCGATCTAACATGTTACACGTCTTTGTCGTCCCTAACATTCTAGAAACAAATATTGGCTGATAATATAAAAAAGAAGAAGTGAAGAATTTTGAATTGTCATTTTTTTGTCAAATTTTTGCTTTATTTATTATATTTTTGTAGGGTCCGCGTTCTCAATCCTAAAAACGTTTGTTATTTTGGGGCCTGAAACTTTAAAAGTTTAGCCTGCTCAGCTTAGCTCACAGCTACCAAAGCTAATATACCAACCCCACAATTCAGGTTATAAGGGAAAAATTAGACGAGTAATTAAAAAAAAATACTAGACATGGCTCACATATCCGCTACAGAACAACCCCATATGAAGCAAATCGATCTCACAACTTTAAATATTCAACAGTTAGGCACGTTGAAACAGCAGCTCGATCAGGTGTGTATTTGTAATTTTAACCTCTCTCAAAAAAGCATGTCTAAAGATCTGCAAATGTTTCCTTATTTGGGTATCAATAATTTAGTTTGTGAATAATTTTGTGTCCAAGTTTTATTACTAGGTTTGTACAAGTTCAAAGTATATTTAAAAATATTGTCAAGGGAACATTTCAAAGATATTTTTATTCATAAAAATATTCTTGCTTGTGTGCTTGTTAAATTTTCAGCTCTGCTTATAGCCAACTTGCAACAATTCATATATATATATATATATATATATATATATATATATATATATATATATATATATATATATATATATATATATATATATATATATATATATATATATATATATATATATATATATATATATATATATATATATATATATATATATATATATATATATATATATATATATATATATATATATATATATATATATATATATATATATATATATATATATATATATATATATATATATATATATATATATATATATATATATATATATATATATATATATATATATATATATATATATATATATATATATATATATATATATATATATATATATATATATATATATATATATATATATATATATATATATATATATATATATATATATATATATATATATATATATATATATATATATATATATATATATATATATATATATATATATATATATATATATATATATATATATATATATATATATATATATATAATATATATATATATATATATATATATATATATATATATATATATATATATATACTTTACATAGGGACAAATGAACTAAAAACTGAAAGATATGAAAAAAAGTCGCTCTTTTTCATTTTTGCTTCAAGAATGAATAAGGGTCCGTTGTCAAAAATTTAAAATACAAAAATGTTGTTTTGCATTCAAAACATACCTGGCTTGTAATTTTCTCTTAAAAGTACAGATATTAAATATGTTTTGAATGAAATCCCAAGCAGAAATACAAGATTTAAAGTTAGGAGTATCAGTATTATCACATTACTTTTTTAAGTCCCAAATATTCTCAAGTACACTTTTATTCAGAGTACCTACTAGTTCCTAAAATAATTATGACACTTAACAACGTAGTTGTCAATTTCTTTATTTATTAAAATTCAAAAATTCAACCTTCATATTCTACATATTTTTCTAACTGCTTCCTTAGATATCTAAAGGAGTTTCTGATTTTTTCTTGCATTCGTCAGAAAATATAATAAACATATAAAAATCAATATTTTCACTTTTAAAAAAAAAATTTATCTCCTACCCACAAACAAAAATCTAGTCTTTTCCCTTCATCTCCCTCTCCAAAAATATGATTAAAAAGTGGGGTTTAAACAGAAATATTTTATTATCCTTTAAAATCATCTGAATATGGAATGGATTGAAGAACTAAAACTGTGGCTGCATCATTATGGTCATATTTCTTCTTTTTCTTTTTAAAGTCAAAACAGAACCTGTTCTTTGGAACTTTTTTATGGTTGTGTGTCACTCCAAGACCTGATACCAAGTGAAAAACTAACCTGAACCTGAACCTGAAATTTTTTATTACATTGCAGATTGCCAGTTGAGTTTTTGGTACTCCTTCAAATCTCACTAAATTGTTCCTAGCGGTATGATATTTGACTATCCCCATAGCACTTTATTATAAAAAATCTTTTGTTCAGTAGATAGCATTTTGAAAACAAATATTTTACACTAAATGATAATTATTTCATGAAATAAAAACATTGACAAATACATTGTTAAGTGTCCTAATTATTTTAGAAACTAGTAGGTACTCTGATTAAAGGTGTGCTTGAGAATATTTGGGATTTTAAAAAGTAATGTGATAAAACTGATACCCTTAATTTTATGATGTAATGAAATCTTGTATTGACTACTTGGGGTTTAATTCAAAACATATTTGATATTGATATTTTTGTATTTTTTATGTCCCCTGTAAAAAAAAATTAAATTTTTGATAATGCAAACCTTAAATCATTTTTGAAGCAAAAACTTTTTTTGATATCTTTCAATTTTTAGTCTATTTGCCTCTTGTAAAGTCTATCCACAGACACACGCTATACATTCTGAAAAAATTAAATAAAATTTTATTGTGAATGTTAACTACTCCTGGTAAATTTAATGTCACTAGGGAAAAACATAATCATAATCATATATGACATGCACAAGAAGTAAGTATGATTACTATTTGTTAATTTTTTAGGACCTAGATCTGTTTCAAGAATCTCTAACATCTTTAAAGATAGTTCAACAAAAGTTCCAAACATCGAATGAGACACTACAGAATTTCGATTCTGATGTTGAAGGGAAGGAAATTCTTGTTCCTCTGACAGGATCTGTATCCTTTAAACTATGAAAAAATGAATGTTTTGGCACAATTTATTCTTTGCATATCTAAAGACCAAAAAAAAAACGTGTTGGGTGGCTCGGAACTCAACATATACTGGGTATTATACACATTTGCTTCCTTATTATACAAAGAGATTATTTTATTTATATCACTAAGAATTACTGCATAAATATATTAAATTTCAAATTTTTAAAAGGCTTTTTTTACTAATTAAATTTGTTGCAAGTCTGAGGGCCTTTCAACAAAGACGAGGGCCTTTCAACAAAGACTAGGACTAGTACTACCAAAACTATTTATTAATCTTAAACAACAATACTTTTTTCACGCTCTATATAGCCCCCCTGTAACGCAATAACCTTATCCCAACAGTGCTGCCATTGTTCAAAGACATCAACTAGAACAAAACTTGTTTATATTATCTGGCAGTTACTTTACTACCATTTGGGATCATGTGCGTATACACCATGCCTTTGTGATCAAAAAATGTTATGACCATAGCTTTAGCGCTCCTGCTTTTTTTTAAGGTGGTCCTCTGTTTTCTACCCACTGCATACTCTGTTGCTTCATCTCCAGATCATAACAATACACCCAAGTTTTATCCACAGTAATAATGGTCTTCCACCATTCTTCGCCTTCTTCTTCAACGCATCGTTTCCACTATTCACAAACCGCTACCCTATTCGCTTTTTGATCTGGTGTCAGTATATGCGGAATCCAGCGAGCACAAACTCTAGACATGTTTAAATGGTTGTGTAAAAGAGTAAAAACACTTCCAACAGATATTTTAAGAATATTTGAGAGTTGTGGGATAGTCAGACATGAATCTGTTTGAACAATTACTGCTACGTTGTTAATGGTTTCCCCAGTTAGTGCTCCAATAGGAGCACCTGGACCACCTTGCAACTCACAACTTTTCCTGTGACTACTAAACTCTTTATGTCATCGAAAAAGTTTCCGTTACTGATTTTCCAAGACTAACACAAAATTTGATTGCATATCTTTGTTCTTTCAGTTCATCCATCACATTCTGGGGTTTTAGTAGTCAATATCTGTTAAACATCTTGTTTGTGCTGCAGAAGAAAGCTGTTCGCTTTATTGCTGGTGTGGGTCTAAGAGAATCCTTCAGAGATCATTTTCTGTCACAAAAAATCCTAACTCTTAGCTCTTTATTTATCCTTGAAACAGCATGTCTAATCTTTAAATACTGAGAAAATATACAGCGTCCTGCAGGTCAACGAAACACCAGACAAGCTTTGGATTTGCCTTTGCCAGTGCCTACTTCTGCTTTGACTAAAAATTCTTTGATTTATGAGGGCAGAAAGCTTTTTAACCACTTGCCAAGTAGCCTTAGAACAATTGGGTCATTAAAACAATTTAAAAGAAGTCTTAAAAAAGTATTGTTAGGCAAAGTCTATATAAACTTGCCGAATTTTATGCTGACCCTATTGCCTAATCTGTCTGGTTGTATATGTTATCTATCTTATGTTCTTTTTTCACTGTACTGTTTTGCACATACTTGTATTTACTATGTTTGAGTTTTATATTGTTTAGCTTGTTTAATGTTTTAAGATTTTTTTGTATACTATTAGACTTTATATTATTTTGTAGTATGCTTTGTCAATGGAAATCACATTTCCTCGATAATAAAGTATTTTTGAGTTTTGAGATTCTTAGAGGCGCGGTAACAATATCTCAACTTTAGAGTGGCGTCAAAATCAAATAAATAATTTATGAGAAACTTGACATTTTGCAAAAGATGCCTACTTAGATGATATTTTCTGATTTAGCGGTATGTAGCTTGTTGCACTGGGCCATAAAAAATTCAGTCCTAGTTGAAAGGCCCTTGTAATTAACATGTATTTGCTTAGTTTTTTTTTCTTTCATTTAAAAATGTTTGTACTTCTAAACTGGATTGGTGCAAATAATATATTTATTATTAATATGGTGGGGATAACTATTAGTAATAAAAAAAAAGAAGCCAACAATAAAATGGAGTCACATCCACATCACATGTATTTATTCTCTGTCTCACATGTATAATACAACAGATTAGCAGATTTCTTGTAGTCAAACGGCCACCAATGCAAGAATGTTGTTTTTTTTTTTCAATTTTTATTGACCAAAAAAATAATACAGTGGTACAGATAATTCTAATTAGAAATCACCTGAGTTTTGCATGATTTATATCTCCAACTTTATTTGATATAGTTCTCAAATAAATAGTCAACTGGCAGAATTACTTCTCATGTCTCAAACAGGTTTAGTAATGATGAGCTATTAATTTTTTTAATGTCTGGTTAACCCCCTACCTTTCGTCCAAAACCATCTACAATGCTTATTGATAATATTGGATTCAATCTACTAGAAATTTTTGTGAAAAAGGAACTCCACTTCCCTTCAGATTGTTTTGTAATACATGTTGGTGGAGTCACAGAGGAAGGGATTCCTTAATTTTACCATTGCACAATGATGGCACGTTTTTTTTTTGACTTCATAGAAAAATGGCATTTTTCATAATTTTTTTTTATCATAAACATGTTTTTAGTTTAATTAGGTTCAGTTGGAACCAAGAAAAACCATTTTCTTCATTTTCAATTTCTGAAAAAGACTATGCTGTTTTCAGACTTCTAAGGCCATTACATAATCTTCAAAACAACAAAAATCCATGGCAAAGATTTTTTTAATTTTGATTGTGTTTAATAAACTTTAATGAAAACTTGGAAAATATACTTCTACTAATCATAATAAGTATACCAAAGTTTAGGTCTTAGTGTATAATGGAATGATTTAAAAATGCAATTTAATTTGATAATTGGATCATGTGTAGTAGTTTCTGTCCAAGTCAGACAAATTGAGTGTTTTATTTTTTAAATGTAGGTTTTTTATTTATCTTCAAAATAACACGAAAAAGTTATTTTTAGATGAGAAATTCTATTTAATTCCTTAATTACAAAAAAAATCTATTTTCATATTTAAATGTAGAGAAAAAAGTGTGAGTATACTCAAAAGAAAATTTCAATTTCAATAAAAAAATTTTAATTAATATTTTTTTTTCCAAAGGATTATTATAAAAAATTATGAACAATGCTATTTTTCAAAATTAAAAAAAAAATGTATGGCGTCAAGTCATTGTGCAATGCAAAAGCTGTCCTACCAATTATATAATCAAACAAGACAATATTCACTACCTGAATACAAAACTAATTATTTTAAAATAAAGAAAATATTCTCATTGTGTTACTTTCAACACTGGCAGTGGGTTATTTCTTATTTGTTCGAAGTGAAGGTTAATTCGAGTCACCAACTCGTCCCTGGTAGTTAAATTGTTTTACCTGAAAATTTGCATTGTGGGTAATGTCTGATCAGTAACGTTTTAATTGATTAACATTTTAATACTAACATTTTGTGGAATTATTCTCAAATCAATTATATGATGTAATGGAATACATATTTTACAAGTTAGCAGACATGCATTTGATGTATAGACTCGCTTTCTCAAATGTTTTGGGAGCTAGACGGCTATATTTAACAATTTTTGCTGTACTGTGTTTAGGTACTTTTATACCCAATAAAGCTAACTGCAGCTATCAGAGAACTGCTCGTACTGTTGACCTGGAGGAGAACCTTTTAAATGCTGTAGAAGAGGATCCAACTGTTAGCCTTAGAAATATCCTAGCCCAGTACAATACTACAAAGTCAACTGTAAAGCAAAAATCTTTTTTGGCTTTTTCGCAACTGAACAAATATATCTAACTTTAATTTGATTGAATGTTATATATCAAACAAACTGACAAATTTTGAAATCAATTCTTCTCTAATATTTAATGTTTCTCTGTTATGATCGGCGCACTAATGAGTACTGACAGGATGAAAGTATTTGTACAACTACTATGCACCTATAAAAACTTAAGGTAAATGACACAATTTCTTATGCTTGGTTAAATATTTTTGCTTCCTTCAATAAATTTAAAGTTAGATATTTTTATAATTTACTTTCATTTAAAAATGTTTGTACTTTTTAATTGCATTGGTTTAAACAATATATTTATTATTAATATGATGAGGTGAGCACTATTAGTAATAAAAAAAAGAAGCCAACAATAAAATGGAGTCACATCCAATGTATTTATTCTCTGCCACACATGTATATTACAACAGATTAACAGATTTCTCTTAGTCAAATGGCCACCAATGCAAGAATATCGTTTTGCATTATTTATGTATCCAATTTTATTTCATATAGTTCAACTGGAAATCAATTTAAAGTTAGATATTTTTATTCAGTTGCGAAAAAGCAAAAAAAGATTTTTGTTTGTAAATTTATTCCTTTCACCTTCAAAAAGTGCAAAATCTGATGCCAAATGACTTCCCTGCCTGGCTGCAATTTGTACATTGGTTTCTTCGGCAACACTATCATAAGTTCAAAACCATTGTTTAAAAAATTCTATTTCATATACAGATGATGCAGGAGTTACTTGAAGAGGATAACTTGCATATCTGGAGTGACGAGACAACGCAATAATTGTGGAGCGATATCAGCAGGAATATATTGTTAACATATGGGCAGGTAAAATTGGAATTATTAGAGAATATCCTCTTGACATTCGTCATAATGTGTGCTTTATGCACGACGGTCATTTTAGCCTCATGGTTAGAGAACACATATCTGAACATAGTTTATCCAAACCACTGGATAGGATGTGGCTGTGACCTACTTTTTGACCACCCCGGTCCCCGACTTTAATTCCTTTGATTTCTACCTTTCCGGCCATTTAAAACAAATAGTATATGAATTGGTGGCTCGAATTAACCTCCACTTCGAACAAATAACAAAAAACTCAGTGTTAGTGTTAACAGTAATGCAGTCTACAGTTTGGCAGGTAAGAGAATGTGTCAGACTTGGAGGTGCCCATGTAGAACCAACCTATATGTTTTTCAACTAAGTAACATAAAATGCATACAGGTTTGGAACAATTTTGTATAATTTTTGCATAATAATTACGTGATGTCTTTACTGATAAGTTTTCAGTTAAATCAATTTAACTTAGTAAATGCAGTATTTCATAAATGATCATTTTTCTCGAAAACGAGTTTTTGACAATTAGGTAGGAGCACCTTTTATCTTTAAAAATGTCTGAGCGACAAAAAATGTTTTTAATGAAATATTTTTAGGCTGATAAAAATTGTGTAGCAAAGAAATTTAAAAATAGTTCATTCTGGTCCACTCCTTCCGCTCCCCCTGTTCCGCTACCTTTAACTCTTAACATTTTCCTAAGTAACTTAAGCTATTACATCAATCAGCCAAATATTATGAAGTTACGTCAAACGATACAAAAATTATTTAGCAAACTTGTTTTCCAGATCCCTTTAAGAACGAATATTTCAGTTGGTGAGAAGCTTGGGAGAAACTAACATTATCTTTTCTTGTTCTATTTGTATCTCAGAGATTGCCTACCTATTCTGGGACACCCTGTATATTACCATTTTTCCATAATATTTAAAATTGATCAGAGCACTGATAAATTAAATAACAGATCGGGCCTAAATGTTTATGTTTGATATCTAGATATATTGTAAAAATTAATTTAAAATCTAATATCTGCGAAAATATTGTGGATAGAGCAATGAATTTAATTGTAAAACTGAGAATTGAGGGTGGGAATATTCTGAACAAATATAGATCTTATGGTTTTTGTCTGAAGTGACATCTCCCGTCGAGGTAAAAATCTGAAAATTCTGAACGCGTCGGGGGACTAAATTTTAAATAACTCCATCAAAAATTATTATTTTTCGATTTTCAAAAATGAATTTTAATAAGAACATCTTTGGATACAATATGTGATGATAATTAGTTTTTTCCAGTAAACTTTTCAAAATATGAATAAAAAAGTTAATATTTTTATGTTTTTACAGATTTAATTATAATTTTTATAAACAATTGTATATTAACTGTATCTGTATGGTATCTTCCTTAGAGCATAGATAGTAATATTGCATTAGACACATCATTTTAAATAATTTCTTTATAGTAATTTCCTGGAATTCTTACGTACTCAAAGAAAAACATCAGAAATTGTGGAATAGCTTCACATTTACTATCATTGGCTATCTTGAAACGTCAACTTTTTAATAAGTTTTTCCTTTTTTTCTTAGAAGTGTCTGTTTTTAAGAAATTCAAATATCCGTGACGACTCTCAAAATCGGTCTTTTTTTTTAAATCTCTTCTTTTGGGGGGCGTTTTATATATAAAATTAAAGAGGAATTCACGTTTTTTTCATTCAGTATATTGAGCATCGTCTTTTCAGAACAGGGAAAAGATCAATGTCTAAATTGGGTGAAAATTGATCACATGTAGATCGCTCCTGCTGCGTGTATGCTCAGTTTATAGGTAAAAACTAATCACATGTAGCTATGGATATTTCCTTTCAAATTCATTGACAGTTATTTCTAGTGGTATTATTGTAAATTTAGTTCCCCGGCGCGTTTAGAGTTTTCAAATTTTCACCTTGACAGAGAAAATCGGTTTTCTCAGAAACTATTATATGTCAGAAATCAGGATCATTTTTGCTCTATCAATTCTATCTATTCAACTATTTTTTTTCAACTTGCCGAGCTTTAGTCAATGCAAACTTTGGCTTGTTTAAAAGAGCTCTCAGAGTTACCATTAAGAAAAATTGGCCTGCTTCCTGGACTATTTACTTTATTCCCTCATGTATATTGGAATTATTAAAATAGTTTTGTAAGAAACTAACTTCTAAAAAGAATTAAAATAAAAGTTAAAAAATCAGTAAGTGTATAAAATGCCAGTGGTCTTTAAGTTTCCATTTAAATTTTAATATTAGCAATTTTCAATAAATGCTTAAAATATTGAGAGCGGAGACCCCAAGACCCTCTTGCACTTAAGTAACTCTTTGACCGGGGATACAAAGCCTCAATAGATGTGTAAGGTATGGACGCCAGTTCTCTGATTAAGACTATTGTCAAAAGAAGATACACTGGAATACAACAGTTTAGTTAACTAATACAAATATTTAAAACATTTAGGTCATATCAAGGTATCACTTCTTTAACAATAATTTAGATGTACGTGCCTGGAAAACTGGTAGATACAAGCAATGTCATTATTGATATTGGTACAAGGTATTATGTTGAAAAGGTATTTTTTATCATATTTATTTAAATATCGTAAGGAACCAAACAGAAAGCAAATTTAATGTGACAGAGTTTTATTGCTTTATATTTCCTACAAATTAGCAGTGAGTGGTATTTGTTATATTAGTTAGTTACCTCACTGCTAACATAGGAAAAAATACCCCAAGAAAACTTAATTGTCTAAAAATATATTTTTAGGTCAAAGAAACATCTATATTTAAAAAAAAACATGCAGTATTACAATGTAAATATTTAAATGTGCCCATTACATTAAATATGTTCATGATTTTTTCTTATGTCTGCAATGCAGAAGTCAGTACAGTACTAATGGTTTATGCAAATAGTACATATTATGGGTTTTTTTAAATAGTGTTATTTTTCATAAAAACTCCCATTTGGCGAATATTTTTAAACAATTGCCATAAGTGGGGAAAAAAATTTTTCCATCTAGATTAAAATGGGTTGGTTCTATTAAAATTATTTCCTTAAGAGTTGCAGACGGGGTTGGGTAGGTACAAAATATTTCCTAAGTGGGATGTAGAA
Source organism: Kuschelorhynchus macadamiae (assembly GCA_030620095.1). Lineage (NCBI taxonomy): Eukaryota > Metazoa > Arthropoda > Insecta > Coleoptera > Curculionidae > Kuschelorhynchus > Kuschelorhynchus macadamiae. Next base: position 328,757 of record JAUTXW010003108.1, read on the forward strand.
TACGTGGTAGAATATGTAGAAAAGTAATATATGAATATACATAGAAAGCCGCTGATTAGCTAGCGATTATCTGATTCAACCAACACCAGGTTAATGCTGATTTAATGTCTCCCTATATTAGTATCAGTCAGCTCAAAGTAACCTTAAACTTTAGCAAGAAAGGCGACTTAATTACTTTAAAAAAATGTTTGTGTTTAAAGTTTCAAATTATTCGAAAACTCAATTAATAGTCCTTGATAGCTGGAGATTAATTGTTCATAAATTGAATGCCCAGAGGATTTAGACAGCAATAAATCAGCAAGATAGGTTAACTTGTTTGAAAAGTGTGTTGGGCATTTGTTTTTTGAAATTTCTGTAGCACTCAGGGTTCAGATGGTAGGAAATAAAGTATTTCTACTACTTCTACTACAAAGTTAAAAAAAGTATAAAAGCATATGAAATAACTTGGGCCAAGAAAAGCCAAAGAAACTTTTTTTACACATCATACATTACAATTGCTGCATTACGATGGTCAATTTGTTTTACCTATATAATTCATACTTTAAAGTTAATAAATTAGGTTATGTTGAAAACTTTCAATGTAGCATACATAGTTTCCTATGTCTAGAATATCCTATATAATATCTTGTATTCTACTGACTCAACCTTGTTCATAGCTATTTCGAAACACTATTTTTTTTAGATATATAGATAGATATATTTTTTTTTTATATATATATATATATATATATATATATATATATATATATATATATATATATATATATATATATATATATATATATATATATATATATATATATAGATTTGCATTTTGAAGGGTTTTCTTTTTTCTCGGATACTAATCAACGCTTTTCCACCAGACCAATCTCAAATGATAGGATATCTACAAATTTAAAAAATTAATTTTTTTGTCGGACCGACTCCTTTTATTCCAAAATGAAAAAACTAATTTTCAGCACTTACCTGCATTTTTACCACATTTTTTTTTATTTGTAAGTTGTGATATGTCCTTTTTTTATTTAGGACATTCCTGGAGCAAAGGATTACTTTCAAAGGAAAACGAAATTCGTAACAGAACAAATGGAAAAAATTCAGTATCTAGGCTTAGAAAAAAGTAAGATAAGGGATGCGATCGTCGAAATCATCCAAATGAAACTAAATCAACAACAGCAAGGCTAACGTTGTTTGTGTTAATTCGTTCTTTATTTCTCTATCGATTTTTTTGTGTTCTTTTCTGGATTTGGCTCTATATTTCTAAAATATAAATTATTGTTTCACTGAATCGTTCCGAAAGTGAAAATGTTATTTTACTAGGAGAATAGTTTTTACACAGTAGATGTATTATAAATAAATGAATATTAAAAACGATATTCTACCTACATCACATTAATATCTAGCATATTACACTGAAAGAGGAAAACAATGAATCGGTCAGAATAATATTCAACATGTTTTTGACTTTATTTATGATATGCTTTAATACTAAACAATATTTTCTTTTGTGCAATCCAGAACTACCTACCTACCATAATATGAGAGGCAAATATTCTTACATTCTTACGTAAATGTTTTAATTGTAGACATATTTATTTAATTTTTTTTTTCATTTAAATTTGCCTCATGTAAATAAGTTCATCAAGTGGGTTGTTAACTATTATGTATTTATTTCTTGTTAGATTTTAACGAACTTAATTTTAAATAAAACGCTTTTTTAACATTTACTTATAGTTTTATTAAATATGTATTGTATTTTACAAAAAAAAATAAAAAAAATAAAATGTATTCACAGTAGTCAAGATTTCTATTTACATTAATGCTGAATAGTTCAACGAAGTCAACTATTGTCGATTTTATCTTTCTATAATGTAGATCTAACCTAATATTTATTGTCCGACCGCTCTCTGTAATCTTTGATACTTGCCAATTGCATCCTGCACTAATGCTGCTGCTGAAGCAATTTTTTCCGGGGTCATTAGTGATCTTACAGTTTCCTTGTCCAAAGCCTGAAATTAAACATGTTTGAATGAATGTCTGTTAATTGTTAATTAATTATAGTATAGATAGATGTCAACACAAAACATTACAAAGCAATTAGTATTTAAAAGAAACGCAACTTATTTAATCCAAATTACTTTTTTATTTTCGAAATATAAAAACTTATGTAAAAATGATATTGTTTGGATAGCATCTACTCCAAAAGTCCTCCATCGGCAATACATTTTGCTATGTATTTTACAAATTAGCTCATTTCTGAAGTTGCCGCTGGCATTTAGTATTCTTTGCCTCGATTCTTTATGGGTATTTAAAGGTCCGTTATTCACATTGACTTTTAAATTGCACCAAACACAAAAAGACATCGGCTTCTCGCCGGCCAAGGCACCGTACAGGCAGTGCCCACAGAATTGTTGAATAAAATATCCATTGGAGAAAACAGTGGTTATAACTACCGGTCTAGTATGCACCGCACTGAGGAAGAATTTAACGACGCAATGATGAGTCAATGAGAATTTTATGCCTCGTGTTTTCTTAACATTTTCTTTTTTGATTCATGTCAATATTCTAAAAGAAAACATAATGTTTAAAAGAAATTATGCAGTTTGCAACAATAACAAACAATAAAAACATTACATTTCAATCAAGCAACATTGGTAAAATCTGTTGGATAGCAAGGTACGATTAGAGTTTATGTCATTTGTGTTCTTAATCAAAACTTAATATGCGGTCAGAAGATTTTGCATAAGCTGTTGCATTGAATGACGATAGCCGTGAAATACATACGTGGAATCTACATGGCTAATGTCTGGGGAAAAGTCAGGAGCACTATAAAAGATGCGATCAGCCGCTTTCGTCAGGCCTGTGAGCCCACTCGACGTCCGATGACGGAGACATGAACACAAAAGTCAAGACCAGCTGCTTGTCTAGCTTTACTTGCAACCCATCGTGTTTAGCGTTTCAACTTTTCTCATGCATACAGAGATTGGAGTAACGAACAGTGGAAATCTGTGTTATTCACAAACGAATCGCGTTTTTGTTTGCGTTCTCTAACCGTACGGAAAGAAAACGCGGAAAACGATTATCTTGTATATATATCCAAGAACAATTTTTGGAGGTGGTGGTATCATAGCGTGGGCTGGAATTTCAATACGAGCCCGTACAGATCTTGTTTTGATTGAAAATGGCGCGCTAACTTCTAACCGTCATATCGACAAATGTTTAGCTGACGATGTCATTCCTTTCGCTTCATTTTTGGTCAAAATTGTTGTTTAATGCACGACAATGCCAGGCCACACATGGCAAGAATTGTTAGTGATTATCTGGACGTAATGGACATTCAAGGATTAGACTGGCATCCATGTAGCCCTGATCTAAACACCTTCGAGCACGTAGGGGGCATGTTAAGGAGGCTAATGCGCAACCGACAATCAGAAACAATTCAAGATCTTCGGATGGTTCCTCTCGAAAAATGGGAAAACATTCAGCAAATGGCAATTGTCATTTGTGTTGAAAGCTTACCACGTCGCATGGCAGCAGTCATTAGAGTGCGAGGAGGCAATAGGCATTATTAGTATGTGTTTATTTGTTTAAGTTATTCCAACGTTTTTAATGTTTGTCATTGTTGTACACTGCAGTCTTTTAAAAATGTATGTATTATTTTGTTAAAATAAATCAAAAAAGGAGATGTTAAGAAAAGATGTGGCTTAAAAACTGCATTCAAAGACACATCATTGTGTCGTTAAATCCTTCAACAGTGTGTTTAGAGTTAGAGAGCAGTAATGACAAAATACAACTCTATATATATATATATATATATATATATATATATATATATATATATATATATATATATATATATACATTAGAATTTTAAAGCACAAAATTGCAAAACGTGTTAAAATTTGACAAATAATAGTGTTCAATATTTCATATAGGAATATACAAAAAAAAACAGAAAAAAGTTAGAGCTATAATCGAGATTTGTCTAGAATTAAAAGTTCTATAAACAAAATTACTTACTTTTTGAAAATCGAATCCGTTAAAGGTTATGGTGCAAAAGGGCGTCAGATAGCAAATTATAGTAGTAAATATTCCTCCTACGATTAAAAGTCCTGCTCCACCCATTAACAACAGTCCAAGTTTTGCGAATAATTTGAGACCAGCTTGGAGAGCAGCCTGAAAAAAAATATAACAGAACAAAAAATATTGGGCACAAGGTAATTGTTAAACTAAGTAAGGTTTTATATGAACAGGTACATAAAAGGTGATTTGGTTCTCTAAAGGCAGTTTATTGGCGAAATAAGGTTCTGAGCTTACTATTTGATTTTTTGCATTACCTACTAAAATTGATTTTATAAGGGTATATATTATAGCCAACTTATACATATAATGCTAATTATAGTTTATATTTATTCAGTGTATACCTCTTTGTGTTATAATAACTTACGTTTACAATAATAATGTTACAAATGTAAAGGTTTTATAGCATACCTTTAAAAACATATGACTAGATGTTTTGCGTCCATGTTAAAACGAAGGGAACGGCGTTGAAAAATATAATTATAATTTTTTCAAAAAAAAAATGCAATTTGTTGCTTTAAAACGGGCGAAGTGATTTTTGGGTTACCTTTAAAAATTCAATGTGCAACCTAGTAGGACATCTACTGTCCTAGATAATAGGTAAATATTAGATTTTTTTAATAATAAAATATAATAATAATCTAAAAGATAAAATTTAGATATTATTTTCAGAAATCAATGGTAGGGACAAGACTGGTGTAAACTTTTAATTTTTTTAATTACTGTATTCCTAATCTTTATTTTCCAATTTTGTTAAGAACCTAAAATACCACATCCTCGGCGGTCAAAGAGTAGTAAATTATAAAAGATATAATGAATATAAAGAAAAACCCTTAAAAATTCGACCTCAGGCGTTTTATTAAAAAAGTAATTCATTATTTTACTTTATTATTCAGCACTTAGCTAAATGAACAAAAAAAAACACCACATATAATAGCGATATAATCTATACATATTCGTATATATAGGGTCTCTAACTCAGGCAATGTGGCATTTTACTATCTCCGAAACAGTGTTACGAGGTCGGTTAAATTAGAGAAAAGTTCTCTTTTGTATGCCCATTCAAGATTATCGTGCTGCCAAATTCCTGTTAATCTGAGAAAGGTTGATTGTGAAAAACGCCTAAATATATTTCGTCAAATATTTGATTGTCGAGCCACGGTTTACATTTGAAAGTGTTATAATTTTTCTCGCTCTACAACATGGTATCTTCAAATTCACCAACTCCTTTCTAATGATGTACTACACTAATAACTTTGTCGACGTAAAATGTCACCATTGGGGATTTTTACAAGTACAGCCCTGGTTTCATAATGTAAAGCCCTTAGAAATGTTTTATTGTATTTTATTTAATATTTAAAACACAAATGGAAGTGAGTTAATTAACAAATAAATACTAAAATGGGTAACAAAGTTTAATCACAACAAATTACAAATATGTAATGCCAAAGGAATTTTCTAAATGGAGAAAACTATTGCAAGGGTGACCTACTTTCATTAGACGAAATTACTGCTCATAAAGAATTACCACATTTACATAAAGAAACTGCATTTCAAGGTTTGGAATAAAGGTATAGAACATTTAACAGTAGGAGAGGCATATCTAAATTTTGTAAAGGGAGATTTTCAAAAAACATGAATGGAGCATCCCCACATGGCGATAGACGATACGTTCGATTTTTAAACAATTTTCTTCCTTACCAGTGTATTGGCAATAACAGTCCTATAAATTGGCCAGCTCGGTTGCCTGATATAACTCCAATGGATTTTTCCATATGGCGTGTTATCAAGAACAAAGTTTATAGACAACCCCAGAAAATGTAGACGATCTTAAAAACGGCCAACAATGCTGCAAAATGTAAGAAAAAAATATTGAAAAAGCAAGGTCGTGTATAAGAAACAACAGAGGTCATTTCCAACACTTGGAATAGTTTCTTCTAAATGAGAAAAATGTTTTGTTACGTACTACATATTTTGTAATTTGTTGTGATTCTTTGTGATAAAATGCTTGTTACCCACATTAAAGTATTTAATTGTTAATTAATTCATTTCCATTTATGTTTTAAATATTAAATAAAATGCAATAAAACGTCTCGAAGGACTTTAAATTATGAAACCAGGCCGTAATTGTAAAAATCATCGATGATGACATTTTACACAAACGTATTTGTGTAGAATATTAGAAAGGGGTTTATGATGATTTTAAAAATAAAAAATCCAAGTCCATATTTAAAAGAAATAGGTCGATGGTTATGGCTTCAATACGAAATGTCGGAGGTGAAATTTGAAAGCACCATGTCGTATACCGAAAAAAATTGTAAGTGTAAGGTTTAGAAAATCATTGGTTTTTGAAATATTCGACGAAATATATTTTGGCGCTTTTTACAAATCACTCTGTATCTCAGAAACATACAGGAATTTTGCAACACGGTAACAGGATCTTAAATGAGCATAAAAAAGGCAACTTTTCTCTACTTTAACCGACCTCGTAGCACTTACCTTTTCGGAGTTACCAATAGTGATGTCTGAATTTAACCCACAGTATAAGAGAAATCCAGCATTTGATAACCATATCTTTGAAACCATTAAAGACAAGATATTCAAATTTCAAAATTAATTATCAAAAAACCAATTTCTGGATTTTGTTGAAATTCCACACTTAAGGGGGTGAAATATATTTTTTTTTGAAATGTGTTTTTACTTGTTTACAATATTTCTTCCAACTAAATAAGATTTTAAGGTTATCGTTTCGTCATAGGCATTTGAAATTACATAGTTATCAAAAATTAAATTTCTAAATTGTTCAAACTTCTATCCTTAAGAGGGTGAAAGATATTTTAATTTGTTTTACAATATCTCAACTAGGAATTTTATGGCGATTTATTCATCAATCGCTTTAAAAATGCTGATCTATAAATTAATTTCTGGATTTTTAGAAATTCCACCCTTATAGAGACAAAAAGGAGTAAAATATATTTATACGTTTACCATAATGTTTTTTGCACTAAATATCACGATGAATCCCAGCTATATATAAATAAATCTGTTAATCTGTCGATGGATCCCAGCTATACAGAACATAATACAAAGTTGGGATCCATTTAGGGGTTATTTTACTCTACTTTGGAAAGGTTATTTTACTTTACCTCGTAGTATATGTCTGATCTTATTTGTCCATATAAAGCATAATGTCGGTATGTTTGTTTTGAACACAAACTTTTGTAAGTGCTATAAAGTGCCAATGTGACAAATATCCAGAAAATGGTACCAGTATGTAGAAACAAATCTAAATTCCCCTGTTTGTAAGTCTTGTACAAGTTATGGAGCATATTCCGTCAAAATGATCTAGTAATCTATTGTTCAGACAATATCTCGCCTCTATCAATTGCTGGAATTGATCTAGGGGCTCCTACGTTTTGCATGGTGTATTGTATGTTGGCTCTTATTAAGCTAACGAAAGATAAATTACGTATGACACCACAAAAACGTATCAAAATAAATTGTAATCTGAATGTACTACATATATACATACATTTATTTTTTTTAATTCATTATTTCATTTAATTGTAGGTAAACATATATTTAATTTGTAATTATTGTATAGTCTAGAATTGCTCACAAATTACCTTCGTTAGAAAATGGGAAACATCGTCTGTCACCAGAATGTCTCTTATGTCCAACAGCAAGTTAAATATTTTAACAAGTTTCAGAACGAAATACCTTACTAAGAAATATAGGAATAAGTTTCGGATAATTTCAAAGCCCATCTAAAACATAAAAGTTGAACTCAAATTAGTAGTGGACAACAAAAGACGTCTGAAAAATTATAATGTTACTAAGACAAAATTCATTTTTGTTAATATTTTTAAAAAAGTTGCATAATAATTTGTATATCTTAAAACAGTCTCAGATTCACAGAGACAGATGGTTAATTTAAAATATTAATTCCCGTCATTATACGGTTTTGTAATTAAGCACAGCAACCTGAGCACGACCTGAATTGAAGCTTCTGGTATAAAATAAATTGTCTTAATCGTCATTTCGTTCTGCTAACTAGGATTGGTTAAAAAAACGTAATTTATATCTACATCAAACTTGATTTTTATGCAAAATTTAATGTCTATAGATAAGTAGATTTTTAAATACGCCGTGAACATACTGACTGAAGGAAAATGGACGGACGAAATTGGGAAGACATCATTTTCAGGATCTTGGGTCTTGATATGGTCATTATTGCAACCCTTCGCTCGAAAGTAAAAAATGGTTAATACCTACTATATTACTGTATTACTAAAATAAGTATATTTATTTGATTCGGCCATTGGTATTTTTAATTAACATTTAAGTCCTTATTATCATTTATCAGGGCAATAAGGGCAATTTATTTAGGACAATGTGTGCTAATTGATAAACTTACATACTAAAAGCCTATCGCGCTTAAATATTATACGTATATATATATATATATATATATATATATATATATATATATATATATATATATATATATATATATATATATATATATATATATATTTATTTATATATATATATATATATATATATATATATATATATATATATATATATATATATATTAAGAAGTCTAATTATTGGGTATAGGTTTATTTGCAAAATCAAACAATGGGATTAATTTGACGTTTCGCCTATCATAGTAGGCTTTCTCAAAAATTGCTCATTCCTTTATTTTTTTTTTGTGGTATATAAGGCTTTCCTTTCCTATCTACAATTAATTTAAAAAACATTTAGTGGCCTAATTATAAAAAGACATTTACAATTTTTCTAAAACTAATTTAAAATATGTATATATATATATATATATATATATATATATATATATATATATATATATATATATATATATATATATATATACATGTATACATCCCATTGTCAGTCATTGCCAAAGTATTTCTATTTAAGCTTATGTATAAACTATAAAGCAATAGGATAAATGCACTATAAATCTTCATTTACATACAAACTAGGAACTAACAAAAAATGTTTATGCAAAATTTAATGTCTATAGATAAGTAGATTTTTAAATACGCCGTGAACATACTGACTGAAGGAAAATGGACGGACGAAATTGGGAAGACATGATTTTCAGGATCTTGGGTCTTGATATGTTCATGGTTGCAACCCTTCGCTCGAAAGTAAAAAATGGTTAATACCTACTATATTATTGTATTACTAAAATAAGTATATTTATTTGATTCGGCCATTGGTACTTTTAATTAACATTTAAGTCCTTTTTATCATTTATCAGGCAATAAGGGCAATTTATTTAGGACAATGTGTGCTAATTGATAAACTTACATACTAAAAGCGCGCTTAAATATTATACGTATATATATATATATATATATATATATATATATATATATATTTATATATATATATATATATATATATATATATATATATATATATATATATATATATATATATATATATATTTATATATATTTATATATATATATATATATATTATATATTATATATATATATATATATATATATATATATATATATATATGTACATCCCATTGTCAGTCATTGCCAAAGTATTTCTATTTAAGCTTATGTATAAACTATAAAGCAATAGGATAAATGCACTATAAATCTTCATTTACATACAAACTAGGAACTAACAAAAAACTAAACATGTAGACATTTTCCTCTTAGATTAGAATTAATTTGCAATGCTAAATTTGTTTCTGTCCTTTTAGAATTATTTGTTGATTTCTTGGTAAATAAAATTTACCTGGTACCCTGTAGATATTGGGTACCTAAATACAGGTCTAAATGTTTAACTACAAATTCTAATATAAAATCTTTTTGTATTAGTATTTGAAGTTTTTTTATATTAGTATTTGTAGTTTTATTATAATAGTATTTGTGTGTTTGTCAAACTGTGCATTTGGTAAAGTGTCTGTTATTTTTTCAAAGTTTGAGCTGCGTTATTGTGTTATCATCAAGTTTTAAAAAACATCTGGCGTCCATGGAGAAATGATGGTAATGGTGCATCTGGATGTGATATAAATAATAATAAACAATAAAAAATATTTATACCTTGATGCCAAGAAAAATGTAAAAAACGATCATTTATCTCTTTTGAAAAAGGGTATAATAAAAATCAAAGTTTAGGCGAAACGTGCTTTTTAACTAAAGTTTCTTTATCGACGGTAGAAGATATCGTGACCAAAACCATTTCACCAAGGAAACAACAGCTCGACATCGGCAAATTTAGAAGTATTGAAGAAGCTATTAAAGAGTTAACTGGAAGAAAAATGTATGTCATGTACAATAAATAAATTATTCCTACAATAGATTCTCTATAACAGTTACTTAGAGTAGACGAAATTAATATTTTATATAATTAATATCACGCAGAACAAGCCTCTAGAGTTAAAGTAATGGGTTTTAAATATCGGATCATAAGTAAAAGTGTTAATGGAATCACAGCAATTAAGATTGTGGCGTAGGGGATTATTTAAATTCCATATAGCAATATAGGGAACAAAATCGTCCAATGATATATCTTGACGAAACATGGTCTGATACACATGACATCCCCAAAAAAGTATGGAACGATTTAAGTGCCAAACCAAAGATCCCTCAAATAAAGGAGAGAGGATTAATATTTGGCATGCGAGTTTAGAAAAGGTTTCACTTTAAACTGTTGGTTACTATCTTCGTAGAACATAGCCAAATCATCTTTCGATTATCGACAAGATGCGCCTTTTTCCAAATGTTCTAAAAAATAGTGTAATTGTGCTAGCTATCATAGCAACGGAAAGAGAACTTCATAAATATATAATGACAAAATTATACAAAAAAGTATCTTTTAAATGTTTTAGAAGCATATAATATTAAAAAATAATATATTTGTGAAAATCTCGCTAGTGGCTCTGGTCCAAGAACTGTAGTCAGGAGGGGGGGTCTGGAACCCGCCTCTCGAAACTTTGAAAATATGTTGGTATAGATATGCTTTTTACTAATTTTTTCTGAGGTTTGACCGTTTGGACCCCCCCCCTGAAATAAATTTCTGGCTTGGACTCCCCCACCCCCGAACTTAATTTCTGTAATAGATTTAATTGAGACATGTGTGTAAATATTTCTGTATATAGCTGGAAAAATTCTGTTAGACGTGTAATTAGGGTTGAAGACTCTTGTAATTTTATAAATAGTAGTGTTATGACCTTAATAATTAGTTTAGGCATAGATGAAGACGACAGGGGTGTATAAAAAAAACTTTAATAATAAACCAGCATTTTATCATATTATTAAAATAAAAATATAGTATATAAGTTTTGTTAATAATTATTAATAATAACAGAAATAAATACATAATAACATTTAAAAAAAAATTATATCCTTTTGTGAAGTGAAAATTTTCTATTATTATGGGGACAAATTTGTCTATGCACCCTTTTAAGAGTGTACTAAAGAATCTCGTGTCTACACAACAGAAGTTTATTAGGTCTCTAATTTATGGGAGGGACTAATGAAATTGGATATTGCATCCACATTACCCGATTTCACAATGAATTATCTGTAATCATCAGTTGAATTTCGCTTCCTAAAGATACATATGGCTCCAATTTTTTCAAAAAATAAAAATCTGTCTTGCCCTCGAATTGTCATTACCTGTTATTATAACGAGAAAAAACGAAGATAATGGGCTAAAAAGTGGCTTAACAGACAAAAATGTAGTCATATGATTTTGCTGAAAGAACTGAACTCTGAAAATTACCGCAATATTCGCCAACTAACTAACTAATAAAATTAAAATAATTCAAGATCGATACCATCAGAACAACTGACAAAAATCGAATTCTCGCTGCCAATATCCCTCCACACGATACAACTCGGTTGATCGATCGGCCGGTTGAGTCCGACTAAATCGACCCAACCATCCGGCAGAATTGGACCGTGTGTAGCCCGCTTAACAGGTAAATTTTATTGCAGTTAAGAAATCAACGAATAATTCTGAAACGGATTATATGTTTTTACAGTCCCATAATAAAGCAACTACAAGGCTACAACTTAAAACCGTTGTTTTTAACTTGGGTCTTGCCAGTGCTGACATCCGAGTTAAACATTTACACCTGCATTCACTAAAGGCCAAAGCACACTATGGGGATGCGAAGCGAAGAGGCGCGAATTTTAATACGTCGAAGCACACTTGAGCGAAGGAACTTCATTTTTGCAGAGAAGTATCATTTAAATTCTTGCAAAGATGAGTTCTTCCTCGTCTTCCGATTCATTTGTGTCATAGGCGCCATTATATGCAAAGAAGAAGAGATGAGGAAGCGAAAGCACTGGGTACACCCGATATGTAAAAGCAAGGAACAGAAGGCGAATTTAGTACCCTTTACCCTGATTTATTCGATGATCCTACAAAGTTTTATCAGTACTTTCATATGTTTCATGCACAATCTAATATTCTTTTGGCGGACCTAATACCGAATATTGTAAAACAAAATGCTATATTTCGTCGTACTGTGAGTGCAGAAGAACGATTAGCAGTATGTCTGAGGTAAGAAAATGCCAGTATTTTTATAGTTTATTTATTTAAAGTAGGTAAAAATACAGTGCGTTTCTGACTTGGAATAAATTCTGAAATCGATTACCGCTGTTTTTTGGGAAAATTGCTCGAACAATGCTGGGAGGCCCTGTATATAAACATTTTCCATCAAAAAATGCTCAACTAAAAATACTAATCGACTTGTCAGAGCATTTTTCAAAAAACAACAATTTATTCCATGTTAGAGACTCGCATTGTATAAAATAAATATAGAAACTAAACATAAAAAATAAATATATAAGCAAAGATGATCTTTATGGTAAATAAACAACAAAAATAAAGTTTTTCTTAAATAAAGAAAAATAAACTTGAACTGAAATTAAAATAAAAATAAAAAATAAATGTGTCGTCTTCTGCGCTTATTTTTGCTCGCAGTCAGCAACTGCAGGTGATTCTTCCAAACCCATATTAAAACTAAACTAAGTTCTTTTCGTCTGTTGCACGTGGTTCAGTTTCATACGAGAGTCGCGAAAGTCGCAAGTGGTCGCGGCGCTTCTCTTCAATTCGCGCAAGTATGCGTTTCCTCTTAAGAAACAATGAAGTATAAAATCGTCGTCTGCCTTCGCTTCGCTTCCGGTCGTACAAGTGTGCTTTGACCTTAAAGAGGTTTAAATGGCCGCGTTCACCCGCCTGATCGCTCAGTGATCGCTCTGAGATCGGTACCATGACGAGCTGTTTAATCTAGATTGACAGTTATAGATGGCGGCATGTAATGTAAACATTATGAGCAATAATTATACAATATAATAATACACCAGAGCAACAATAGATTTTTTTTAATCTTTTTTTTAATACAAAAAACAGAATATATTATACAAACAAATTTACTATCATATGTCTTTTAATTTCTCCGTTGTCTCATATTCTCATTCTCACAAAGTTAAGGTCAAGAAATGATCTCTAAAAACCGTTCAAAATTGCTATATTTGAGCGCTACTTTGATGATTTTCGAGCGAAATGTAAACCATCTCTAGATTGACAGTTATAGATTTAAGATGACATTCTCAACAAGTGAACAAATAATTTTTCTAAATGTCACAGTTACAAAATGAGAGTGACATAAGGGAAATATTACTGGCGAACTAAGAGTTTTAAATACCATGGCAACTAGACCTGGTCTAACTCTAAAACCTTTTTAGTGAATATGGGGGTTAAAGTCCATGTAAATTATTTATGACCACACTGACATTTTTTTCTAAATTACATTTGAACTATCTGAAACCATTCCTAAATATAAGTTTTAGTTATACTATCTAAAGCAATGATATTTTCCAGTACCAAATTGCACGAAAAAATTAATAAAGGCGCTGAAAAAACTTACACCTAATAAGTAATAGTACAGTCAATGAAGAGGGGTAAAATCGTTAAAACTTTTTAATCCTCAACAGAAGTTCTGATTTTGATGATTTTTATTAAATATTTATTGTTATATATTGTTTAATATTAGAAACATTTTGACGGTGGCACATAAATAATGGTTTAAACAATAAGCATGCTATTACATTAAAGTCCTAAAGAGAAAAAGGCTTCTAACGTCTTTTTCCATAATACCACTACAAAAAGATTGAAATTTTCTTAAAATTTGGTAAGAAAAATTATAAACAATTAGTTATGAAGAGAATTTTTTTATTATACTTTATTAGTAAATATAAATGATTGTTATTTTCTGGATATGGTGCTATTTTTAGTGATAATGTCGTATGCAGACTTTCATGCCCTTGGCATCTTGGGTTTAATTTATTTGAAAATAAAAAATGGCTTACATACAGTTTTTACGTAGTATACATTAACGTGATTATGTTTCGTTTTTCAGATATAACCAAAGTTATGTTCTTGTAAGTGGGCCACTATATATATTTTTTTCATAGTATTTAGTTCATAGTATTAAAAGTAAAAATGAGATTTTCGAAATGGTATCATAGCCTATCTTTTTCGCGTGGAATAGTTCAGTAATTTGCATTTTCTGAGAAGTATATAGATTCATTTTTTTGAGACCCGCATTGCATATAATTTACAGAAGAAATTTACTTATCAAAATCCGTTGGGTTTTTTAAGCCTAAAAATTAAAGTCATTTTAAATTTTTATATAAAAAATGGCTAGAAACCAAACACAATCTAACGAATATGTTAATGAGGCGACAGGGATATATTTTGTAGTGTAAGTGTAGCTTTCTTGATTTCCAAAATATATCTCTTCAGTTAATGAAATGTTTAAATGTTCATTAAAATTCCATTTCATGGAATGAAATCTTTTTATATACTATGTATATAAAATTATAAAAATAAATAATAATTATATACAAAAAACTTCCCTCGTACAGAATTCCAGTACAAAAACACATTTTATGAATCCTTATAGTTGTTTGGTAATAACTTAAGAAAAATAAAATAAATTACGGTTTATGGGATTTTTATAAAGTTATTACCAAATAATATTAAGCATACATATATGAACTGTATTATCTGTGCGTACTGGAATCACGTACCAAGGAAATTCTGGGTAAACAAAAAATTACCCACTTGATATTTTGTGAAGTGTAGATGCTTTTCACAACAAAAACATTTTAACTTAGTTTAAACAATTTGTTTTTTAGCATTATATACATTATCCAAATTAGGCATCATATCATTGTAATTCAATTGGGAACTACAAAAATTAACACTCATTTTATAAAGACCTAGTTTTTAATTGTTGTCCCGATTTTCATCTCGAAATCCCAACTTTTACTTCCCTCGTAAGAGAGAAATATTGTAATTCTAGAAAAATCACCATCCGAGATTTTTACAGATCTATGCATTTTAAGGTCCCTTGACCCTTTTCAGTCTGTGTGTATGCGGCATAGCTCAAAACTACTTATCTAATTGACTTCCTATTTTGGTCAAAATATCAAGGGTCGTATGGGGATGAAATGGTTACATTTTAGTAAAAATCCAATATGGCGGCCTAATTAAATATTTAAAATTCAATACCAAAAACTGCTCATCCAATCGACTTGAAATTTTGCATAAAAATCATATGTTAAACAGCATGTCGCAAAAACGGCAAATCTTTTTTTATGGAACATCCTGTATAATAAAAAAATATTCATAACTAATGGTTTATAATTTGTTTGGTAACTTTAACATATTTTAATTTATTATATTTTAAACAATACATAAAAACAAAAATTATATATTCTTTTAGAATATATAATCAAAATAGGAACTCTTCTTGAGAATCAAGAATTAAAAACCTTTATTGAGTCGATTATAAGGCCATAGCAAGTTAATTTTATAAAGGAGAGACCCTGCCGCATGACCTTGGACTAATGACTCTATGCTTATACACTGATCAATACTTACATCGCATCAACTATTAAATACGTTAATATCAAAGCCCCATATTTTCAAATTTTCGTAATTATTGAACCGATTTCATAAAAAAAATTCTGTTGAGAAGTCGTTTCTTCCTATTCATGGGGCTCTGTAGTAAATCACTCAATTTGTTTTATTGTCATCAAAAATGTATATGACCACGAAAATAAACCGTAAATAAAAAGTACGGAGCTTTTCTTTTGTAGGCGTGTTTCATAAACTTGGGTCAAATGTAGACAGTTCCTGTGTGGGACCCTCAGGTACGCAAAAGAGCGTGTATAGAAATTGTTATAAGAAAAAATAAAATTTTAAGAAACTGAACTTTGTAGTTTTTCTATTCGAGATACGTGTACGTCTGCTTCAAATGCTAGATTGGATGTCGGATATTGACTACATCAAATTTGAAAAAACTGAACCTTGAAAACTATATAAAGGAGTAAGGAAAAAAAGTTTAATATAAATGTTTATTGTTGTAAAACGGAGTTTTATTTTATAAAATATAAAACACTATATATTTTTCATTTTTAAATTCTACAATTAATTCTAATTACATTCCATGTAACATGTCCTACACCTAAATTTGTTTTCGTGATGAATGAAATGCAGTTAGAATTCATTGTAGAATTTAAAATGTAAAAATATATAGCGTGTCCCATTTAAAATACCGAAGGTCATAATGACCTAAGGAAAAAAAGAAAATACAGAGTTTTTAAAAAGTTGAAGTTGTAGTAAGGTAGATGTTGTGAATGTGATAATTTAAGCGCCCCGACCCATAGATTTTCGCCAGTGGCCTTCGGGACTCAAGTATAGCAACATATAGGTAAGATTAGGTTTTTAATGTAGTTTTTTTAAAACATTTATCTAAGTTAAAAAATAGAACAAGTGAAAGTAAATACAAATTCGAGTTTTATGCCGACTGGAGTTGTCATCACCAATAGGCCGTTTCTTTATTTACCATGAATAGCGTGACGAGAATGTCCAGACATATGGGTGAAACAGCCGAACATGTACCCAAAATACGAAACAAACTCTTTAAAATTCAGCCGTTTCAAATTTGATTCATACATTTAAGAAGAGAGGAATACTTCTAAACTCCTGGTCTTATTTCACAGTCATTTTAACTTTTACTGAGATTATGTGGTTACGAAGCTTTAACTTTTTATTCGTACCTTCGAATAAACAAAACGTTTCAATGATACAAAGAGGTTAATTTCATTTTTGATAACCCGTTTACGCAATATTTGGTTGTTCTAAGTACATCGAACAACTTTTGAAAAACCCTGATTTTATTTTTATAGTGCATTCTAAGGCAGAGAGTATTCTGCCTAGAAAAGCAACACAACCGATCTAGCGTGTGAAACAGACGTACACAAACCTCAAGCACTTCGAAAAGAAAATCTTCACAGTCAATTTTTTAAATTTGAATTTATCATGTAACAATTTATAGACACCCTTTACTGCATAGCCGAGTTCCACACAGTAATTGTATACATTGCATCCAAAACATCTAAAAATGAACAATTCCTGATCATTCTTATTTCGTAATCCTATACATTTTTGAAGAATGTATAAACTGACACAGTATTTTTCCTAGAATAATAGAACAAAATCAGTGATTTAATACAGACTCCCATGAAGAGAAAGTAATGACCTCTCAGTAAAAAAAAGTTTTTTTTTAAATATATTCGTTAATAACGAAAATATGGATTTTTAAAAATAGCGGTATTGGTATTTGGGCATATGCTATATCAGAACATGTTTGTCACATTCAGGGACGTAGACAAGGGGGGCCTGGGGAGCCACTGCCCCTCTTTTTATCCTGTGGCCCCCCTATTAGCCTATCTAAATATATTATACTCTACGCTCAGAGACGCCCAATATTTTTAACGAAATAAAATACTCAAACCACAACAAAACAAAATATCTCTACTAGTAAGACTCCCAAATATAAGCTGACTCTTACCCACTAGTGCTTCATGTGAGCGAACTTTCTCTTGTTTAAGAATAATAAAATCATTTTTGAGAAATAGAATCGGAAATGACAGACTATCAAACTTGGCTATTTTATCACTTGAGAAGTAATTGGTAGAAAACATAGATCTTCGAAGAGTAATAGTTATATTCGCGGAAAATAAGAGAAGAATAAATTTAATTTTATGAACTTTGTTTTTTTGTATTTTTTAGTTAACGTTTATATTATTCATGTTTATTTTTTATTAGTTTTACTAATACTTCCACAACTGTACATTAAATAAAAGTGAAAAAACATGTTTCTTCAGATGTGTTTAATTAAGTTACTTTTGTATAAAATTTGTTATTTAATTCAAAAACCTAAAATAAATGTAGAAAATTCGTTATTTCGATATTATTTGTTACAGGATCCATTATTAATGTAAAAAAATCTTTACTAGGAAAGTGTGCTACTTTCAAACAAACAAACAAACAAAGGTATGCTTTATTGGCGCAGGAAAAATTGTTACAATTTTATGGACAAAGAGAAATTTACCTTAAAACCAAAAAAACAAAACCAATGAAAAAACGAAATATTGATCGAAAAAAAATCATTGTTCGATGGGTCAATGCAACGCAAATACATAAATTGTAAATATAACTTGACACTTTGACACACTAATGACAAACTCTAGAATTGATGGTCCCTCTAGAATTATTTGTGCCCCCAATTGGTCCCCCAACATTAATTTTCTGTCTACGTCCGTGGTCAAATTGCGATAGAAAATAATTTTTTATTTCTAGGCACTTACAGTTAATTATTAGACACAATGTTTAACTCACTTTTAAATATAAAACCAAAAAAAAACTGTTGTAAGTATAAATATAAGAAAAGAACAAAATAAAAGTTACATATAAATTTACCTGAGCTAGAGGGAGAACTGCTGAAAAATAATTGGTGCTCTGGACTTCGTTCTTAGTAGGGACAACTGCATTAGGGTTAACTCCTGGATAAAAATAACCCCCTGCATTATAGGGAGGATAGATTGGGTACAGCGGTTGAGGTATATACCCTTGTAATTTGTTTTGTGGCTCGCTATCTTTGCGATTTGATCCTTCTGACAAATAGTTTTCCACAACGTTTAAAAAATTATTGCTCTCTTCAGCATTAGTAGATTTGTCTGAGTTTGGATTAAACGTTGACGGACTTAGAGGGGTTGACGTTGAAACTTCTATATTCTCAGCACATAATCTCCCTGACAATAAGCTTGATATCAAAGCAATCAAGATCAAAATTCTTTCCATCCTAAAAAATATTAAATCTGATTAGGTTATGCTTTATTAAATTCAAGAAAACTACCTACTAATTTTTTGAAAGAAAGTTTAAAGATCGAGTCACGTAATAACTTCCTCAAACAACGATGTAACGGATAAGTAATAATTTTATGAAAAAAAAAACAGGATAGTCTATACCCATAAAGCCTTGACGGTTAACCGGAAGTACTCACAACTTTTTCGAGAGAATCTGTATATTTAATTCTGGTTTTAAAGTCTACGTGAAATTTTCTTCTCAATTACTTATTAAATCATATAGGGTTTTACTTGTGACTGGCACTGGCACAGCTTCAAGTGCGTATTTTAGAAAGTTTTTGAAAAAATTCCTTGGAAGTGTTTATCTAAATATGTGAGAAATCGAAAGGGAAAGCAATATTTCGTGTTTTTCCATATAGCTTATTTTGAAATTGGCGAAATTTTGGATCTTGATCGATTTAATCGATGTATGTGCTATTACTGGAACTGCTATCTAGAGAAAATTAAATAATAAAAACTGATTCTTAAAACATTTTTTAGTGTTATATTACAGACAGATATACAGGGTGACAATGAAACTACTACCCAGGGCACCATTTGAAAACGGCTAGAGTTAAAAATATGGAATTTGATGTGTTGATAGGGTTAAATATTGTGAACATTTGTAACATACAAACAATTGAATATAGCGACTTCGTTATTTTAAATTGAACATCCTGTATATTTTTCGTTTTTTGAACTCTCTTAACGATTCTAAACAACTTTTGTATAACATAACCTCTGTCTAAAATGTATAGTTTTCCAAATAAAGCCACTTAAAAATGTGCCAAAATTCACACTTAATTGTATTTTATCGAAAAACGTAGTAGGCCAGGATAAAAACAATCACGGTTATTTACTCTTTATTCAAGTCTTCATCCAACAAAATATCAAAAAAGGAAATATTCCGAATTTAAAAAAAAACGTGTTTTTCGCAAATCGGTTTTTGTCAGACCCTGTTCCATAAAGGGTCAACTGACTTTTTTTCGCTTTAGATAAATATTAACATGACACAAAGGCGCTTTCTTGTCTTTATAACTGCTTGGTCCGCAGCATACTGGAATACTGCTCCTTTATATGGTCACCACATTATGCTTGTCACATAAAAAGACTCGAAAGAGTGCAGATTAAATTTGTAAAATACCTGCTATACAAGCTTCCCTTTCCTGACTCTAATCTTACCTATGAGACTAAACTTTTGCTTTGTGGGTAATTCCTCTGCTAGTTCGTTGTTTTATTTTGTGTTTGTGAAGTAACAACAATATGTATGTCTATTTAGACTACATAAGTAGTTAGAATTTACTAGCCCTGATGATGGCACAAATTGGTGCCGAAACGTTGGCTTAGTAATAAACGTTCAACTCTATTGTCCAAGGAAGCTGTTATTGTTTCATTTCAAAGATAATTAAATAAGTGCTAGTAATATTCAATTTCGCTTTAGATGAGCATTAACAACATGAAAATAGGGTATCAAATTTTGAAGCTTGCAGCGGTCTATGGAAGTTGAGTTTGTCATATGTGGATAAAGAATAAAAAAGTAGGATTGGGTAGGGAAGGTTTTGTTCCAGTCAGTTGACTCGTTTTGGTACAGGGTCTGAAACTTGAAAAATCGATTTGCGAAAAACACACTTTTTTTTAAAACTAGGAACATTTTCTTTTTTGACATTTTGTTGGATGAAGGCTTGAATAACGAGTAAATAACCGTGATTGTTTTTATCCTGACCTACTCCGTTTTTCCATAAAATACAAATAAGTGGGAATTATGGCACATTTTTAAGTGGTTTTATTTGGAAAATTATACATTTTTGACAGAGGTTATGTTATACAAAAGTTGTTTATAATTGTTAAGAGAGTTCAACAAATATAAAATATATAGGGTGTTCTATTTAAAATAACGAAGTCGTGGATTTTTTGTTACAAATGTTCACAATATTCAACCCCCCTGGGTAGTAGTTTCATTGTCACCCGGTATATACCATATGATTATTGGCCAAACATTTTCTACCGGACACTTGACATAAAACTGGATACATCTTAGTTTATGGCAATAAGTCCAAATTTATCTTGAGTAATTGATTTCTTTGGAAATTTTGATAGCAGTTGGAACCTGCCTATAATGGTCATATAGGCGAGCCAGACAATAGAAAAGGCCAAATAGGTTGTCAAGAAGTCACCGGATCTGGTTTTACTTTATTCGATTATTTAAGTTTAGACCTAAAATAACCGATTTGTACAGGGTGTTCTTTTATATTTATACCTAGTTAGAGCTTTAACTATAGGAGATATAAAAAAACTTTAAATGCGAAAAGTTGCAGGATTTTTTTTCTATTATGTTTAAAGAGAATCATTTTTTATAATCATTAAAAAGTTGAAAAATATACGTAAGTAAACTATATATTTTTAAATGCGGCACTCTGTATATTATTATAAATTTACCAGGATTGATACCTTTATCTGTAAACAATCGAGAAAATTAACAAAAACCATGCCATAAGAGCCATGTATTCCTATTGATTCGAAAGATTGTTAGACGAGAATTTTATATTCTATAACAAGTTATGAAATTGGCAATATTCTATACGAGTGAAAATTTTGTACGCGAGATTCGAGATAATTAAATTTTTTGACTCCCTGTATCTCTGTTAATGTCAACTTTAGTACACAGCTAAGTTGGGTTAGATCGTCGTATTTTAGCTTCAGAAATATGCGGTGGCGGACGGAACTACTATACCGCGGGGCACCGCTACGAGAGAGTGCCGGGGACCTCAACTTAGTCATCAGTTATTTTCCGGCCCGGTTTTTCTGTCTTTGGGTATAGACAAAATTAAACAGGATTATGCACAACTATGAATGACTTTTTTTTAGTCTTTAATTATTTTCTGTACAAGCATATAGGGAGCCCTTTGTCGAAACCTGCAGAGAAGCCCCATATTGAGGTTATAGCCTTTTTGTAATCATCAATAGTTTTCTGTAAGTGCGTAAAGGGCGCTTTGTCGAAAAAGGGGGTTTAAAAACACAGAAAAATCCTATAACTTTTGTAATTTTTTTGTTTCTTTGCAACTCCTATAGTCCGAGAGGCCAATGCAAAATTTTGGGTCGCATCGAACATATAGATAACTCATGGTTAGGTTAGGAAAAATAATACCTTTGCCGAACTTTTTCTGAACACAAGTATATTCAGTGTCCAATAAATGATATGGAATCTTTTTTTAATAAATTGACTTAAGTAAAATTTGAGTTGACAAAAAGTGTTTGCTTGAGAAATGTCAAATTTCACTTTTTCTCAAAATTTTGAGAAGTGGTGAAGGAAAAAGTTTGTTTTTTATTTTATGGCTATCTGCCATTTTTAGCGCTATCGGTTGACCTCAAATTTTCTTCTAATTTTTTTATTTTGATGTATTTTCACTTTACCGAATGTAAACAAATCTGAACTGAACTATTTATTTTTAATAAGTTCAACGTCTAAATACATTCTCTTAATTATTATATTTTATTTTAAACGCCATTATATTGATGAAAGCATAAATAGGTCGAAAACAATGCATATTTGTATGCATTAGAATAGCTAAAACATTCTTTCTCGGGCCACACAAAACATACGAATGAAATTTATGTCATATGTAGAGGAATACCTATAAGTTAATAATAACTTGGTTCAAAATACCCTCTCTGACCTTAAGTACCTCGCAGACCACCTCCGAGAAGGTAGTTTTGTTTTCGTATCTTTTGTTGAGTATTATAGGTCATAAGCACACTTAATTTTTTATGAAATAGCAAGTTTCGATTATGTTGAATAATTATAATTGTATTATTAAAGTTTCTGATAACTTTTAAGGGGGAACTGCACGCAGTATTATGGATCATTTGCAGGCCTTCCCCCGCTGCAATATTATGTTAAAACTATAAGAGATATGTATTAGCTTCAATGTGATTTTAATAGGGAAATATATATAGTTGGGCGCTAAAGGCGAATTTTTATGAAAAAATCAGATCTAGAATTATAAAATAGAAGTAGATTTGTCCATTTTCAACCATTTTTTGACCACTTTTGGACGCAAATGCCGTCGCATATATTTTTTTTCCACAAAATGGCTCTTTACCGCCTGGCATTGATCCTTTGTCTACGTAACTGCAAAATTTGAAATGGTAAATCGTACTCATGTTTTTGTATTTCTGCAGCGCGTGAACCCTTTTGAACCCATTTTTAAACGAAATGTAATTTAAATTGCCTATACATAACACATTATTTTGAGGTCGGACGTGCAGGAGGTTTTCTCTAATACGTAGGTACCTTTTTATCTTACTTTGAACTTGACTAGACCTTGTCGCTGGTTTTTCACTTTTTGCGTGCAGTTCTCCCTTAATAAATCGGTCTCCAAGTTATTACCCTTAGTTTCTAAATTGTTTAGTATTTCATATATTTTGTCCCCAATTTAATGAAAAAGCTAAAGGCAACAAAAAAATTAAACCTATAATAATAACTATCATAAATTTATCAAAATCTAAGTTACCTGTCATACCTTTAATAACAGATTCTAAGCCGTTTATTAAGCCTCTTTTAAGACGACTAGTATTATGTATAGAAATAGTTTTGTAATTTAGTTAAAATTAGTAAGAAGAATTTTTACAAAACTTAACAATATTTTCGTAATGTTTTAATTCTCTAACTAACTTTGTATTATTCGAATAAGTAACCTTAAAATTTTTATGAATTAGTATCAGTAAGACTATATGGTTCTAGATCTACGTTAGTAGATAACTTTATTTTCAAACAATTTAAATTATATTTTAATATCCTGTATTATTGGGTAATTTATTAAATATTTTTGTACACTCATGTGATGGGTATTCTTAAGTAAGATGAATTGGGAAATTTATGTTTAAAGTGCGTGTGTTATAATGTTTGTTTAAATTATTTAAATGTGATTTTTTCCCTATTTTTATATAAAAAGCATTCAAAAATATATTCCATATACTGTAATATTGTTTTTTTATTTGAATTGTGATCTGCATAATTCTCTAAACCCTAAGTTAAATATTAAACAACGAAACACTCTTTTTAGGCTAAGTGTAATCCGTATAGCATCCTTGTATTAAAAATTCCTCATTTCTCATGATGTGACGTCATACTGTGCAAAATAATAATTCGTCAATCGTGGTGCCATACTGTAGCTAACAGTGTGACGTCGGATCGTGAGAAATGATGCATTTTCAATGCAAACATAATTTTATTATTAATTTCATTTTTCAAAAAGTTTACTATTCAGTCGACGTTTCGGCACTTGTTTCGCAATATTCTATTTCTAGGTCTTGATTATCGCTACGAAAAATTATGCCATATCCAAATATTGTTTCATAATTTACAAAAACAGTTCTTAATGTTTTTTGGTTCATATACCTTTCTATATCTCTTCTTGCAACACAAATTTTATTTAGTTTTTTTGAAAAATATTCGGTATGTTCCTGAAAGTTTAGGAATTTATCAATATATTTTGTACTATCAGATATTTTTCTGAGATTGTAAAGTTATAACAATAAGAAGAATTTCACCTGTCAAATTTGACATATTTTTGAGAAAATTGCAAAAAAACTACCTTTTTTCTCAACATTCTGAAAAATGATACGGAAATATTATGTTAAATTTCAACTCTATCGATTGTCCTAAAATATTTATCTTTTTTTATTCTTCACATGGGTATACCTTGTCTAATATAAGCAAATAAATTGTAATAGTATTATTATAAATGCTAACAAGGTAAACTTTTATATACACATATATGACAACTTGTGCACATTTTAATGGGCTATAACTTTCTAATTTGCCCAGATATCAAAATAATAATAAAAAAACGAAATGCCTTGCTAATTACTCACTCGGAAAATATGAATTTTATTCCAAGTTTTTGAACACCCCTGTATAATATCATGCAATATTTCGATGTTGTCAAATTCTCCAATTATTATAAAGATAATTATTTTCCTATTCAGTTCCAACAGTCTTCGAGTATTCTTCTCGGTACAAATTTGACATTTTTTGTTTATTTCTCTGATAATGGAAGATATTAATTTTTAAACAAAAATGGGGAGTCATATCCGTTAAAACTGACTAAGAGAAGAGAATGCTTAAAAATAGTTACTAGCAAAAAAGCAACTACACGACTTTAAACAGATAACACAAGCTGCAAAGGAATTATTAGAAAGCATTAATTGTACAGCAAAAAATATATTATTCATAATACATGAATTTCTATTTAATATTTCCAATAAATCAAAGTGTATTATATGTGTTTCTACACAGACATACAAAAGTTTACATGTTTGGCATTTTTAATGATATTCTTATGAAACCTAAATAAAATTATGAACAGTAATTTTTCTTTATCTGTATCTCTTTTTATACTCCGTACACTAAGGACGATTTCTAACTGTTTTATCATTCAAGTGATCCAAAGCTAAAAAATTTGAAAGTGTTTTCAATTGACCAGTGTCATTTTTATTCTCCGCAATGTCAACCGTGAAAACGCCTATTGCAAATTTTTAATTTTTTGATATTTAATCAATATCATTAACAAATAATGCTCGTAAACTTGTTTTACGGCGACACTATACCGACAGAAACAAAAGCCCCACATTGTACTTTTAATTGTTCGTTCTTTAAAGGTCTTAAAATGTCGAGTTCTCTATTTTTCAGAAAATCTGAAAACTGTATTAAAGAAAGACAATCTTTACTTTTTGGCAAAGAGTCTCGGTTCCCTATCTAACGATAATATTTACTCATTCCCTAACACATTTTATAAAAAATAGCTTTGTGTTGCAACCGAGGCATCCTGTATTTTTTTCTATTTCAAGTTCTAAAAAATAGAATTACAGTTTTAATTTAACACTTTTTTTGTACACAGTTAAATTCTTTATATTAAATTCTTTTAAATATGTTGAGAGAAATTCTAAAACGAAATAGAATTTGTCAAATATGTTTAAAATGAATTCGTAAAGTAAAATACATAAAAAGCAATGTACTAAATACTGTATTAAGGACAATGTATTTTTATATTTGACTTTTATATGATTTTTTTTCACAAATTGAATTGAGAGTACTAGAGGACTAAAGAACTAACAAAGTGGCTCGCGGCGATTTTTCGTAACGGACGCAAGTACTAGAAAAGGGGCAAATACTTCCTCTATACTTCTACAGAATTATGTTGGCAATAAAAAAATAAAATAGGGAAGTAATTTATTTTGCAGATTTTTTAAAAAACAAGAGAGAATTTGAAAATTTAAGATTTAAAAATATGTATTTATTAAAAATTTACTTTTACTTTCGGTTTAAATAGAGGTCTAAATCAAATGTTCCATCAATCAAATTGGGTGCTGTATGGTTAATGCTCCAACTTAATATATTAATTAGAAAAAAGTTATACAAAGCAGAAAAAAGTTATTTAATTTCAGAATATAATTTTAAGATGTCCTAGATATTTACTGTATTTTCCTCTAAACTAATTAAATAGAGTTAAGTATAAAATTTTTAGGATGAAATAGTAGCTATAAAAAAGAAAAGAATATCAAGAAAAAATGTATAGTTAAAAAACATCGCAAATTACACATTTCTCGTTCACCTTAAAATTAAGTCGAATAAAATATTGCAGTTTCTAGTGAAGAAATGCTGCATTTTTTTCACTGAAAGTAACTTTTGTTTATTTCAGTATTTTTAACTAGGTTTACACACCAATGTTGCCACTATCAATGCGGTCATATATGTATATGTTGCATAGACCGTTGCTAAAAAATCTTACTGCGAAATATTCATTAATATTTCGATTTTACAAAAGAAAAAATATTAATTTCGTTTTTATTCTGGACCAGAAATATCGCACTGAAAGCCAACATTCGC
Source organism: Kuschelorhynchus macadamiae (assembly GCA_030620095.1). Classification (NCBI taxonomy): domain Eukaryota; kingdom Metazoa; phylum Arthropoda; class Insecta; order Coleoptera; family Curculionidae; genus Kuschelorhynchus; species Kuschelorhynchus macadamiae. The sequence continues at coordinate 355,990 of JAUTXW010003108.1, forward strand.
CACTGTAACACACATATTCATTCAGTGATTCTAAATAAATTTGGTTGATTTCCAACAGAGTTTTTTTTTAATCTTTAGGTATACAAAGACAATGACCAAAAACCATTTACCAAGCTTCTTAAACATTTTTTTCGTAATAAAAAAATCTTTTCTTATTTTGATATCTAAGTTTTCTAAAAATCTATATACTTTTTAAAAAAACACTGAACATAATAAAAAGCATTTTAAAAAATGTTAATCAGCGTTTAACTTTAAATAATATAAGTTTGTGTAAAATTAAATACGTACTTACCTTAATGAACAGTTTCTCAAACTTTATTCTTCGAATCAAATTACACGACTGAAGTTTGCAAAATAGTATGAGCAAACGTAAAGACCAATTAACTTTTATAACTTCCTGGGATTTCCAAATCTATCTTCCTTTCAGTGCCCAAAAATGATAACAAACTTTATCACTTATCCTAATTGTTGGCCTAAAAGGTTTTATTTGTTATATATATTCTTAGAAACTACCTGTATTTTAATATTTTTACCTGTGCATCGGAAAATATTAGTTCTAAAATCAGGTAAAATATGATAATATTTTAGGTATTTTTTAACGTTATTCATTGGGGTATGCAGAAAATATTCATATTGTGAAAAGGACTAGTAATGTACTACAGTTCTAGTTCTCCTGATTTTCTAATCTCAAAAAAAATGCATTTTATCCCCGACTAACTATTTTCGGCAAGAAAATTATAATCTAATTCTTTTAAATGTAAATATTTATGACAAAAACTAAACTCTGATTTACTTACTGTTGAAAAATACTGAGGTATTATTAACATTAAACGCAGTTGTTTTGTAATTTCTATTATAGTTAGGATTATAAAAAGTCACTAAAGGCTAATTTTACTACATTTAAGATTTTTATATTTAAACAGGCATAATACTTACCAACTAATGAGTTTGTGTGTGGCTGTTGAACGAATACATTTATCCTGTTCGAAGAGTATACCCACAATAAAGAATTATTTATGTCATTAAACTGAAACACTTGAAAAAATTTAACGACAAAAATACAGCAAAATGTAATAAAAGTCGAAAATATATCTCCAGCATTTTTTTTTCTGCTAAAATGAATTTCCAATGATTAATTTAAAATTGATTCAATTTTTTGAATCGCTTTAGACCAAAAAAAACTATGCATATTGAATTTAAAGAGCATCTCATTTTGTGTTTTTTGCTAGAAAAAAAAATATTTAGTTGTAAACGTAAACATTTCAATATATTTTATTTTATGTAGGAGTTACCGGGTGTGCGAGTAGAAATTTTGTTATATTAATTTAAGTGAACGGAGCATTTAAAACTTATTATTGGACAAACACAATCACATTTTTTATATTTGACTCTTTACTTATTCCTTGATAGTATCGCCTTTGTCCCCAAGTACCCCAACGCGACTCCGGGACGCAGAGGGGCTTCCCTCTTAATTAATTTGCACCTGCATTGTGTTGATAATATTTTACACAAATTCGATATTATAATTTCCTTTTAATGTAAACTGGCACCATGCAAAATCATATTTAGATAATTTGTCATTGCTATCAGATTCACTTTCCTAAAAGTATAGTGTAATGGTAGTGTAGGCTAAGAATGAAACTTGCATATATTAACGTCAGATCGTTACTTAGAAGTTTTAATTTATTCTCCGATTTAGTGCAATTAAACGATTTCGACGTTGTAATGGTTACAGAAACCTGACTCACAGAACACATACAACTGATGATAGGTAGGGCGTGGTGGCGGAGTTTGTGGGTACATTAAGGAGTCATTCTCAATTCAAAAAATTATTTTTGATTTTCAAATGAATCCCCAATTGGAATACTTTTTTTTAAAATTTACTTTTCATATATTATACCAATATTAAAAACTTTATATCCGATTTCGACAACATTTTATCTTACATCTGCCCATTATTTGATCACGTGATATATATGGGAGATTTAAATGTAAATTTTTTGAACTTAAACACACCGCTATCGAAATGTTTTAACTCTTATAATCTCATCCAAATTTTAAATGAAACCACTAGAATAACCGTCACAACTAGCACACTAATCGACCCAATTTTTGTAAATAATCCTACATTAGCGGAACGTTGCGGTACGATTCCTACAGAGGACATATCTGATCATCATCTTGTATATGTTGAACTAAATTTTGAAACACACAAGCCCCCGCCTAAAACAATAAAGTATAGATGTTTCAAAAATTTGTATTACAATAATTTTTTTAATGACATGTCTATATTAAATTAGCATGATATTTTCAGGACCCCCAATATAGATAAAAAAAATAAGGCTATTCAATGAAATATTATTAAATTCATTTGAGAGACATGCGCCATTTAAAGAGGCTAGAATTACGAAACCGAAAGCACCTTAGCTAACCGAAGAAGTTAAGCAAATAAAAAAAATGTCTAAAGCCCTACAACGGTTTAAAAAATATCCCAATGAAGAAAATAAAAACGCGTACAAAGAAGTACGAAATCAAGCAGTAGCACTTGTCCGAAGAGCAAAAAAACAATATCTTCAAATAGTCTGTACTTCCAATAATTCTTTTAAAACATGGAGAACAGTCAGAGACCTTAATATCAGAACAAGTAAAAATAATAACTCGATAATCTGTCTAACCCTACAGAGATAAATAATTTTTTTGGTTCCTTTTTGCAAAATGTCTCTGATAAAAGTAAAAACGAAATTGAATTTTATGATAATAATATGTTCAAAAATAATTGCCACTTTAATTTTACCCTTGCAACCCTTGACCAATTAAAAATGTGTATTATGGCTATAAAGACAAATTGTTGCAGAACAGATAATATTTCAATAAACATGATAAAATATTGTTGTCCATTTATTGATGCTTATATTTTACACATAATTAATTCTTGCGTAGAAACTTCATATTTTCCACACGATTGGAAAGTTGACATTGGCAAACCTTTAGCAAAAAATAATAACCCAAAAACTTTTTCGGACTTAAGAATCATTAGCATACTACCAGTGCTCTCAAAAATGTTTTGTATGATCAGATGTATGATTTTTTTATAAATAACAATATTATTCCTGATAGGCAATGTGGATTTAGAAAAAATTACAGCACGGCCACTGTCCTGGCGTCCATGCTGTATGATGTAATTGGAGCCTACGATAGAGGATATGCCTACTTACTAATACTTTTAGATTACTCAAAGGCATTCGATACACTCGATCATAAGCTCGTGCGCCAAATTGAATTATTACGGTTTTGACAACGGAACTGTTAATTCGATAACCTCGTTTCTTTTAGAATAGTTCTCAAAAAAGATCAGTAATTTGTGCTCAGATGTGATTAATATTCTTTCAGGTGTACCACAGGGCTCAATATTATCTCTTTTGCTATTCATTTTGTATGCCCCCGATATTCTTATGTCTACTAAATTTTGTCAAACAACTGCATACGCAGATGACTCTCAACTTTATTGTAGCTTTGATTCAACTAACTTTGAAGAAGCTATAGAACATATTAACTCCGATTTTTGCAATCTCTTTCCGAAATTTACAATCCTAATTTAAACTCTGAAAAATCTAAATTAATGTGCATATCTAATAAATTAAACAAAGACTTTATAAAAAATAATGGTCACATATCACTGGGGGGCATTACTCTTGCATACGTAGATTCCGCGAAAAATTTGGGCTTAACGGTGGATGAACAGCTCCGTTTCAAACAACATGTAATAAATATAAATAAAAAGGCATTTAGTTTTCTTAAACTTATTTTTAACAGTCGCTATTTTCTGGATTTTAAATTAAAGGATGCTCTGTGACAGTCTGGTTGCAAAAATACAAAATTCTTGTTGTAGACTTATTTATGGCATAAGGAAATTCGACCATATCCCTCACAAAATAAAAGAATGCAAATGGCTAAATATGAGGAATAGGTTTAGTCACCATCTAGGCAATTTTGTGCATAAACTGCTTATCACTCATAACTCATCTAATATTCTCAAGAAAAAGTTTATTCAAAGAAGCAATGTCCACAATAGAAACGCTCGACAAAAAATTTGTTTACAATACCACGACATAGATCGGCAATATTTCAAAGATGCTTTTCTTATAATGCCATAAAACTATACAACTCTATCCCTGAAGAATTTAAGGTTTTTAATATCAATAAACTTAAATTTAAGTTTCGCTTTTATTTATCAAATAAGCAACGATACCAATGAATGCTGTTGCTGCTGTCGGTGTTGCGTGGGGTTCAGGGCATCGTTTGTACGGTGGGTGGTTCAAAGTATCAAGGTCTTACTTCTGTAGATATGTTAATATAATATTAACTTGTATATTTAGACATATTTTATCGATTTTTGCATATTTTTGCATATAGGAATATGTTTTGAAATGTATCTTTTTGCATTCTCGCCTTAATAGCAAAATACCAGAAATCAAGTTAGAGGTTTAACCTCGATGACGCTGCTGAGTGAGAGTAGCTACTATAAGCTAGACTGTACCAAACTCACGTGGGTTAACCTCTTTTAACATATACCTATATCTTATATGTATTCTTTTAAAAACTCTTATTGTAAAATGCTATATTATTACTAATAAAAGTCTTTATTATTATTACTATTATTATAAACAGGGTAAGAAAAAAATAATCTTCTGGTCTGTAGGTGAACAAAACAAAGAACAAGCAAAAATATTAATATAGATAGATACTTACTACTTGCAAATTTAATTGTAACATTTCTTCTATAAAATCACTTTAATGCTTTACAATCAGATAAAAAATTAAAAATTAAGTATTTTCATAAAGAATTTTAATTTAAATTTTATATAAATTTAAAAAATGTATATAAAAGTCCTACAGTGTGGGTATATGTATAACAATGATAGATTCATATGAAAATTATTGAAGATTTCATAGGCGTCGCTGATCCGTTAGGATATTTTTCAAAGGGATAGCGCCATTAGAAAAAAATTCAGGGGAGGCAACAATGTTCAGATACAGAAGCTAAACATATGTGTTCAGCGATTAGTGCATTTCAAATTTTCCTAATTCCAAAGGTAGTCTTTTCTTGCTCTTATGTAACAACACCCGTGAAAGTTTTGTTAAATATGGATATACCCCAATGAAATTAGTAGATTTGAAAAATAAATCATGAAACAATTTTGTTTTATGTCATCTATCATTTGTCATATTTATGTCATTTATAATTTGTTCACAACTAATTTCAGAGGACATATTATTTGATAAAAATTTGTATCCAATCGCAAACGAAGCATTTCATGTAAATGATTTTGGCACGTACTTAGAAGTCACCATTATGAATTGTTATTCTATCAATTATGAAGTAGGGTTATGGAAGGTTGATCTATTACCTGAACCGCCAGCCCGTTGGGCACATCGAAAATCGAAGGGAATCTTAATATTATAATAAGATTTACCTTAAAACAAGGAAAAAAAAAGACAAATATACAAAAATTCATTTTGAAATAATAAAGGTTTATTTATTTAGATTTAGCTAACTGACTCTTATACATTTGCCCAAATACATTTGCTCCTGCCTGATTTACTTCTTCATAACCAAACTCGTTCATTGCGTTTTTAGTTTTTTGATACCATAGCCAAAGGTTGGTGTAATGCGTAATGTCCACCGAGCCGCATACCTAAAAACAATTCGTATTAAATATTCACTTCCAAAAATACAAACAAAAACTAACGATCTCCCATTGAGCTATGCGAGAAATTGTTTTGGAGTATACAAGTATAAATTATTAAAAAAGCCAACACCCCGAATGCTTTGAATTGGCATATTAATATATTAAAAGAAACCAGAAAACATAAGCGACATTTTACCTTATATAGGTATCCCGTATAAAGCAAAAAATAAAACTCAGGGATTATAATTCTCGGCTAAAGTAGGCATATTTATTTAGAACTTATGCTTGATGCTTGCATTATTACACATTTGAAAAATTAGTTAAGGATACGCTAAAAGACAGTTAAATAGCCTTTTTATTTATGCGTAGTAAATTAAGGAAAAACATGTCAAAAAATTAAACCTTCTATTAAAATGATTTTAAGGACAATATCATAATGGTTTTTTATTTCAATTTTAAAAGCATCCGCCCCATAAGTACAATAAAGAAAAACTAACTTTTCGTTCGTTCGTATATACAACAATATTGTTGTACGTCTACAGATTGTTGTTTTGTATTTATTCGTATTTGTGCCAAGGTCCTATGAAGCTCGCAAGAGCGAAACACGTGTCACCTTAGGTTTTTTAAAATATTTGACTGGGACCAAGAGTTTGTGTTTTATTTAATAGAGTAACAATGGATATGATGCCAAAATAATTGATAATATTTTAAATCAAAAACTATTAAAAAACACTTTCAGAAATTTACTGTACCACCCAAGGAAAAAAAATATAATATATTTACATCGGTAAACCTACAGAAAAGGTGGCTTCTATACTGCGTAAAAAGAACATTAAAACTGCATTTTAAACGAATAATAATTTAGGTAAATTTATTAAAAATAACAAAGAAAAAACAAATAAAAATAATAAATTTGGAATTTAAAAATTAAACTGTGGATCACGCCTAAAAGTGTATATAGTCCAGACTGGGAGAACTTTTAAACAGAGATTAGCAGAACATAAATGAAGTTGTATTAAAAATAAGACGGATTCAACATGCGCCGAACATTTGTTAGGTAATAACCATGCTTTCGACGAAAAGTTTGAAATATTACATACAATAAACAATGGAGAGTCAATGGAAATTAATAAACGTAAAAACTCCCAGTGTCTCTTAAACGATAATTTAGATATGAATAATTCACCTCTTTGAAATCTATTTAAAGTGTTTTATTTACATTGTAGTTTTTTGGGCCCTGTTCATTTTATTTTGTTTGTGAGAATAATAAGAGGTGTTGCCGAACTTTAGTAACAAATTACCCAACTAGCACATATAATCATATATGGGATAAAATGCTGTGATACTAGCTAATATATAAATAACTTTATACAAATCCTATCAACTGTAACTTATTTTACGTTTTTAATTTATTTATTATTATTATTTATTTTTCATAACATTTTTAACTAGTCTACAAAAAATAAATTAGGTCCTTTTTATTTTCCATAAAATGATGATTTTATTCCAATAACAAAATTTTACTGAATATTTAAACATTTTATTAGGCCGCCTTTTTATTTTGCCTTATACAATTATCAGTCTATCTTTGTTTAACACTTGATTTTTGTGCAAAATTTCATGTCAATTGGATAACTAGTTTTTTAGTATTAAATATTTCCTTAAGCCGGCATAATCGATTTACACAAAAATTTTACCAACGTCAAGTCAATTCAATAAGAAGTTATAAAAAAATGATTTTTTTACATTGAGGCAGTCATTGTGTTCCGCCATATTGGATTTTTACCAAAATATAACCGTTTCATCCCCTTATGGCCCTTGATTTTTGACAAAATTTAAAGTCGATCGGATAAGTAGTTTTTGTGCTATGCAGAATGACAGCGACCGACCCGTCGGGCTATACCTACATCTATATGGGGTAGTTTTCTAAAAAGAATATTTTACTACAAGATATACGTATGTCTATTTAAAAGAATGTTAATTTCAAGAATTATCATGCAGCAAAAGAGATGTACCTAAATAAGTGTTAATATTTATTTAAGTATCGGAATACTAAGCCAACTGGAAAAAAAGAAAAAACTGGTCCCACGTGAATCGAGAAAATCCCTATCTAACGAAAATGAGATAACATATTTTTCGGGATCTAGGGACCTAGAAACGTAATGATCGGCGAAAATCTCAGAGGGTCATTGTTTCTCGATTATAATACTTTCCTTTTATTGGGGAAGTAAAAAACATGTATTAGGGAATTAAGATGTTGAATAGTCTATTTGAGAACTAAGGGCTACTTCTTTCTATTGTAAAGATTTTTTTACAACAGATAATTTCTAACTTTTTCGTATATTAAATGAAATATGAAAATAAATAATAATTTAATGTAAAAACTCACGTCAATAGTAGCGATAATGGTTATAATGGAAAAATCTGCAACTGTTAAATTCTCCCCTGCCACAAACATTTGGTTCTCTAAGAAGCTATTTAAATATTGCAAAACTTCTTCAAGTGCTTTGAGAGCCTGTTCAGATGGAGTCTGGGCGTGGTATAAAGTTGGCATCTAGAAAATTGTACATTACATTAATTTAAAATTCACGTATTACTTACAGCGTGGCATGACGAATGTTGCAGATTTTAGGAAATTTGTACAGCAAAAACAAAATATGGATGGGAGGACACCTTTATTTTCTGCGAAGAAACATTGTTTATAATTTAGATCAACACTCATTTTGTTTATTTACGAAAATAAGACTTGTGGTCACTTACATGGTAATCAATAAACTTTGGAAATAAGTAACACGCATGAAAGAAGCATCTTAAATTAACTATAGCGCCTTTTTTGGGATCTTTCGGAAACAAGCTGTCATCTTTTGCATATTGATCTACCAAATATTTCATTATAACATGGCTGAAAAAAGTATTATTATTATTATTATTATTATTACCATCATCATTATATGTATCCTTATTTTATTTATGCTAATTTACTTGCAGATACATAACATGATATTTTCATTATATATATATATATATACATATATACCGGGTGTCCCTCAGATGTGGCTCACCCTTATAACTTTTTTGTTTTTTGAGACAACTTATTGAAATTTTGTGTGTGAATACAAGACATATATTTGGATTTTTGGACATATTCGTTTAATTTGAGCCACTTCCGGTTTGACCGAAAATGACGCAACTTTCGATTCTTAAATGGGACACCCTATATATTTTTAATTATTTCGATAGAAAATGGCGTTCTGAGTGCAATGACACCCGATTTGTCAGTTTTTGACAGATAACTTAAATCGGTTCATTTCTGATTTAGTTGTAAGGGGAAAATACAAGCTTATCTCTATTGATCCTAAAAACTATTTTATGCTCGTTTGAAATAAGCAAAATCAGTATTTTTGTGTATACTCAATTTTTTCAAATAGAAAGGAGGTGGCTCCTGGGGTTTTTATAAAATACCTCTTTCTTTCGAACAGTTTGATACCACACACTTTAATATTACATGAACTCTTTTTCCTAAAAAAGCAAAAACATGTATTGTTACCACATACATAAGTCCGCATCATCTAATCATCCACGATTCAACCAGTTGACGGTGTGTCTATGGCTACAGCGGGAAATGTAAATAAAATGTAAATAAACTGATAGTTTAGAAAGGAGCATTTCAAAAACGAGAAAAATGTTAATTCTTGCACTTGTAATGTAACATTGCATTCTTTATAATACATGGACATTTAATTAAGCGTAATAGGCTATGACCGAGACGGTACGAAAGAGACGTATTATGCGCATTTTTACCCAAGTATAAGTACCTAATTGTGATAGTGGTTTGTTAAAAACTGATTTAAAGTTTTCTATTAAAACATGGAAAATTACACAAGAAGTGAAAAAATCGTAATGGTTCTAGTTTTTGTTGAATGCAGGCGGAATTAAGTTCAAGCTGCTCAAATGTACGCACAGAGATATTCCGACTGTCGTCATCCCACCCGGCATTATTTCCCCAAGTTAGTAAGAAAATACGCAACGATCCCGAAAGTAATCCTAACCCACCATTTGTAATAAGCGAAGACGACGAAATAGATGTTCTGGCATACGTGCATGTAAATATGACCGCCTCACTTAGAGAGATCGCTTTAGAATGCCGAAAAAATCCATTTTACACGAACACAAATATTGTTCGAATAAATATCAATTACATCAACACCTTTATCAAGGATATAATATCCGAAGATTGCGGTATTGCGCTTGGTATTTAGAAGATAACAGTTTCCTATTGAAAATACTTTATACCGACCAAAAGCCGTTTTACAAATTTGGGAGTTTTTAATAGAAATAATAATGGTCTCAAGAAAATCTGCATTTGATGGAAGAGGGAAATTTTGAAGAACGATTTGGGTTTAATTATTGGATTGGAATTCTCGGTAATAGAATTTTAGGGCCTATAATTTTTGATGGTCACCTACTCACCTAACAGGGGAGAGATATTTACACTTTCTGATCTATCAAATTCGGACGAAATACTAGGGATTAATGGAAATCGTATATTTTACCAACAACATGGCGCCCCACCTCACAATGCAAGGGCAGTAACAAATTACTTAAATACCACATTTGGCGTAAATTGGATCGAAGATAGTGGATCTAATTTGTGGCCCCCACGATAAAACTGAATTTACGTGTAAGTACTTTGTATCTTTATTATAATTGTTTAAATATTTCAGATCGCCAGACCTGACCTCCTTAGATTTTTTTTGTAGGACACTGTCAAAAATGAAATGTATAATACATCTTCAGCAATTCGTGGTGGATTAGAATTACCCCAGAACAACTAAGAGAAGTAGTGAGAGCAAATGTAGAAAAGGTACAGCTTTGTCAAGAAGAGCACGCCATTTTGAAAATTTGGAACCTTTAAAAATTTATTTTGGTTATAATTTCAAAACTAATTACATTATAAATTGTTTGTCGTTGTAAAAGTTTTAAAATTTTATAATATTTATCATCTTAATAAACAAGTCATGAGTAATGTTTTCAAAGCCACCGTTTGTTTCATAGCATCTTCGTCATAGCCTACTATGCTTAAATGAATTTTATCGTGTATTTGAAAACCTGTCGCGTATAAATATTAACAAAATACTTTTTTTCTAAGCTGTTAGTTAACACAGTCAACTCTTTGAATCATAGATGAGTTGACGATGCGGACCAAGAGCAATGATAATGTATGTAATAGCAATATTATATACATTATCATGAAATATGTGGTGTCGATATCCTCGGAATAAAACGATATTTAAAAAAAAATATATCATACAAATTTCTCCATCTGTCAAAAACTGACAAATCGGATGTCATTGCACTCAGAACGCCATTTTCTATCGAAATAATTAAAAATATATAGGGTGTCCCATTTAAGAATCGAAAGTTGCCGTCATTTCCGGTCAAACCGAAAGTGGCTCAAAACAAACGAATATGTCAAAAAATCCAAATTTATGTCTTGTATTCACACACCAAATTTCAAAAATGTATCCCAAAAAACAAACAAATTCTTGGATATCAAATATTGGCTCCAGACATTTAATTCCATCAAAATGCTACACTCTTTTTCTGATACATTCATACGCTTTAATGTCAATAAACTTAAAGGCAAACTCGGATTTATTTGAACTCCAACTGTCATATATTTATCCGTATTATTTTTTAAGTTTCCACTAAAATGATTTATTTAATTTCTTTTTGGCTGAATAGAACGTGCATTTTCCAGAATAACACATCTTCAAGCTCTTATATATTTACTTATTTTGTATGTATATTAAATAATGTATGAAGTGCCAATGAAGCTGCAGCACAACTGTCTTAACGGAAAGACTTACCTGTCATATAGCGCCCATCCATTGTCATTGATGACTGGAATTGTGTGTAAAGGATTCATCTGCAAATTTAATTTTATTGTACTATTGGTCAGGAAAATATCATACATTTCATTAGGAAAAATAAACGGTCGACTAAGACTAAAAATTCCTTCCTCAAACCGGAGGGCCTTGTCTGGTTTACAGATGGCTCTCTAATGAAGGAGGGTTCTGGGGCGGGAATTTATGGGGAGAGTCCCAGGGCAAGAATTAGTCTTGCTCTTGGACGGTATGCGACTGTATATCAGGCTGAGATTACAGCAATCTTGGACTGCGTACAGGAAAACCTTTCCAGAGGATACCACGACAAGCATATCTATATATGTTGTGATAGTCAAGCCGCGATTAAAGCTCTGTCCTCGAACAGAGTCAATTCGCTGCTAACGCTTGAATGCAGGAGAGCCCTAGAGAAGCTGTGTGAGTCCAATAGGGTTAGCCTCATTTGGGTGCCTGGCCATCAGGGCATTGGGGGTAATGAAGTGACGGATCAGCTGGCTCGGAAAGGTAGCAACACTGCTTTCACTGGGCCGGAACCTGCTCTTGGAATTGCTCCTTCAGCTGTCAAGGCTAGGATTAAGAATCGCACTGTCGAGGAATTCCGTGCCGTCTAATTGACTTCTAAACCTAAACAGAAGTCAACTTAGAACTATTACCGGGGTCCTAACTGGACACTGGCTAGTGAAATATTACCTGCATAAGATTGGACTCGACAACGATCCATACTGCAGGTTTTGTGCTGAGGTAGATGAAACTACCGAGCATCTAGTCTGTCGATGTGACGCTTTAGTCAACGCCAGACTGCTTTGCTTGGGTGACACCTATGTGGAACCCGAGCTTGTGGGACGTGCGCGACCTGAAAGGGTCCTTTCCTTTCTAAAAAGGAGTGGGCTCTTGGCCTGACACACCTACTTGGAGGGATAGCACAATGGGCCCCAGTGAGCCTAAGTGCTGCCCTTGTTGGGCTCCCCATCTATGTCTAAGACTAAAAATTGAAGCAGTCAGGTACATTTAAGTAAATTAATCTTATATATTCTTTTTAAGGAAAACGAGATATTAAAATAACTTTATTTGACTGACCAGGTAAATAAGTTAATTCTACTAAGCCTTCTAATTCCCCTATAATATTTTTTGTATATCTTTTTGGGTTTTTATACTTTTTTAACCTAGAAAGTATAGTATTATACAAAGCCGCTGTGGTATGTTTGGAAAGGGGGAGCGATTATTTCCATAAGTAAGGACCCGGTGAAAAACGTTAAATACAGAAGTTGCAGGATTTTAAAGGGAGTAAATCATCATACAGGATTGGTCATAAAGTCACGCAAAACAAAGCTGCATTTTTGTAATAGAATACCCTGTATGTTAACAGTACATGGAATGGATCTGTATATATTTAAAGACATGTTCAAAGTTTAATGATCTACTACATATCTTACTCAATAGGAATACTATGGGTGGCAAGCTTTTGGAAAAATGATGTAGGTCAATTTTTATGAATTTTTCATTTGTGGATCTTGACATCCTAAACAAGTCTCCATGGGTATAATCAATGTATGTACTGGTTTTTGCGTTACAGCTCTTTAAGCTGGTCATTTTGGACTTTAAAATTTTTAGGATGGCCTATAATTTTCATTTGTCTCTGGCAAGCGGTCAATTCTAAGAAAATCTTTTTTTTTGTAGAATTTAGGTTGTATGTTTTTTTGCATATTACCACATAAAACTAGCCACTAATTAATAAAAATCGAAGATTAAAAAAGTCAGTTTTTATATTTCTTAATATTATATTGTAGTGCTTATATATAAATAAAAAAAATATGGTCGGGTAGATGTGAACCGAACCACTGTATATCTCCCAAACCCTCTGAGATTTAGAAAAACAAAAGTTTCTTATTTAATGATTATAAGTAGCTTTTTAGAATGAGAAAAAAACAAAAATTAATAAACCTTCCTTGTTAACTATATGGAAATTAAAAACTAACGAAAATTATATTTAATATTATAATAGATAGTGTTATGGATGTTTGCAAATTCATGGAAAACAGAAATATTTATATAAAAATTCCCTGTTTCTTCCTTAGTTTTGGTACTTCTTAGCCCCAATATCACTTCAAATAATGTTGTAGAATTTAATTTGATCTTCGTTCAGATTTAAAGGTAAAGTAATAACCTATAATTAGATTAGCATTAATGCTGTTGTCATATGAATCCAGAGCTGATATCGCATATTGTAGAAAGTTTATAAGCTAATGACTTAATCTAGAATTCATTGCCTTCTGATTTCCTTTCCACTGTATCCTGGACGTAAGAAGGAGCTAGTTTTATTTGTTATGTCTCTACTGTTAAATCCTTAAGGTATTCTAATGTCAGCTGTTAAAAGTTAGTTTTTGTCTTTAACCGTTGCACCATGGATGGTGAGCTGGCTTTGGCCAGAAGGCAATAAACTAGACATTGTCCCCCGTATTCACTAAAAAGGTTTAAGAGTTAGACCAGGTCTAGTTGCCATGGTACCTAAAACTCTTAGTTCGCCAGTTATGTTGCGCTTATGTCACTGTCATTTCGTAATTGTGACATTTACAAAAAATATTTGTTTAATTGTTAAAAATGTCATCTTAAACCTATAACTGTCAAGTTAGACCTGGTCTAAATTTTATAACCTCTTTTGTAAATAATACGGCTGTGTATGATCAATATAAAGCTCATGAAGTCAAGGAATTATATATCTATAACCTTTATCTACTATAAAAATATCACCATTTTCTAATCAGGCTTGTGTATAATGTATATGTTATTATATTTTTTGTCCCTAAAATATTTATACGCAAACTTCCATAAGAAAACTTCATTAGGTTTAACTGAATTTGTTAAGTAAAAAAAGAAACGGATTACTATTGATATATAGGTTTAAAATAATTTTCACGAATGATGCAGATTAATTATTATAGCATTAATTGCTAATAAATATCCATCAGTGAGAACCCACATAATTCCAAAATTGCGTAAAATGAACTAGACACTGATTGGTTTTTTTTTGAATTTATGATTTTTATGAATTAATGGCAATCCAAGAAATTATCCAACATCCTGTACATGTTATATTAAGAATATATAAATGCTGAAAAATCCAAAATTCGAAATGACCAACTTGAAGGGACAGTAACTCAAAAACTGGTTGATGGATTGATTAAGTAATGCCCATGGAGACTTTTATTCAGGACGTCGAGATTACAAATTTTAAATTTTTTTATAAAAGTCATTTCTCATAAGGTTTGTGTGTCCTTTTTCGGGTATTTTTAGAGATAAAATTTTAAGTATTTAGAGTATTTATAATCAGCGATTTGCTTATTTGTTGTAAACTTATGGCCAGACCCGTATAATTAGTTTTTCTTTTTTTGTCAGCCCTCAAACGTTTGTTCTTGATCTAAAACTGTTCATACTGAAACTAGTGAGATTGAGTCTACTATAGAACTTACCTACCCTGGATTTTTGGATTTCGTTGTAACGTACGAAATTTAAGCCTGGTTAAACTGAAAAAAATGTCCAGACAATATAAATTAAAACCCCGCAAAAACTAACAGGAAAGACACTTAAAGAATATGGACTGAATATCCTATTGACACAATTGAAGCGAATGAATGGGGACGGAATATTTGATGCAGCTTTAGAAGAAAGACCATCAAATAACGAGCCACTATGGAGCTGTAAAAAGCTTTACAAATCCTTTATTTTAACATAAACTTTGCTTCAGAAATACAATC
The DNA here is from genome assembly GCA_030620095.1 of Kuschelorhynchus macadamiae. Lineage (NCBI taxonomy): Eukaryota > Metazoa > Arthropoda > Insecta > Coleoptera > Curculionidae > Kuschelorhynchus > Kuschelorhynchus macadamiae. The sequence goes on from JAUTXW010003108.1 coordinate 371,338, forward strand.
AAATAGTCGAAAGTTGTGCAAACTTTAAGAAGCACTAAATACCACTACTAAGCATTGTTCTAAAAGAAAGACTGCAAAAAGTCCATTTAGTAAGGCAATACTTTGAAAAATAAAGTGTTAAGGGGGTATAAAGTAATCAGTAAATAAATCCAATTATGCAGCGGTTATAAAAGAAGCTTACTTAAAAGTGTGTGCTTATATTGAATGCAATTATTACAAAGCAGTTAATCTAGAAACATTTCTGGGAAGAATAATAGCTCAGTGAACTGAAAGGAAACGACAGCAGACAGGCATGCCTAAAGGAAAGATGGCATAAACTCTGTTAAATATATGTGTAGTTTTAGTATTATTTGTTCCTATTCCTAGATAAACTTAAATAAAACTAAAATCGGGCATTCCAAACATGTTGTATAAATATATACTTTATCTAACAATACTTTAGAAATTATGCAACCAAGTAATTTTATTAGAAAACAAAAAGGAATACAAAATAACATGCATCAAAAATTTAGGCAGCAAATATCTCGAAAACGGCTAACTTTTACGAGGTACTTTTTTGAATTAAACAATTTTTACACGTAGGTGAAAAGAAGTTATGACCAAATTCCAACTTTCGTAAGGATATCTTGAAACCTAGTAAACTTATGAGAGATAATTAAAATTTAAAAAAATATTTTTACTGCCTGCATCAATTTTAGTACAAAGGTAAGTTGAGTTAAATCGTCATATTTTAGCTTTAGTAATTTGTGACGGTACTTTGTACAGACCTTTTGTAGAATTACATCTGAAACAGTGTTTCAAAATGTTGTCTATTCCGACATCGTTTTTTAATTATGGAATATGTTGTTTCTAAAGTAGTGTTAGAGCAAAATGTTTTTATGTCACTATTACAAAAGCTAGGCCCCCTAGAAAATATGTGGTCATTTTCTAGCGGGTCTAATGATTTAAAAAAACAATATTCCTGTTATTTTTTAATTTGCTAAATACTCATAATTTACCTTTAAAAAGTCTGGTTTCATGGTGTCCCCTGCGCCAACATTAGTAATTTTGATAGTATGTTTCAAGCCGAGAGCTTTTAACAACATGAGTGCAGCTCTGGACGGTGGACTTGGAGGAAAATAGTAAATGTCAATCGCTTTGGTATCCATATTAAACTCGACAACACTACAAATTGAAATGTTTTAAAAGACATTCTATATGAGATTCCCATAACACATTGGTGTTAATAGAAATTGAAATAATGTAGTTATTCGATTAGATTTAACTAACAAATATTGCTTATTGCGAGAATAGAGATTATAGAGTTATATACTTTTAAATACTTTTTTATTACATTTTTTAAAACTTTTTAAATATAAACCTCTTCCTACTATCGGGCACTCTAATTATGCTGACAGGAATGAGCGTTTAATTAATGTTTTCCTTAAAATTACTCAAATTGACAGCCTGTCCTTTTTTCAATTTTTTCCAAAACTGTTAATCAAAACTTCTGCAAAAGTCTCTTTCAAAGTTGGATAAGTTGATTTCACCTTCGCGCACGCTCCTAGTTTCTTCTTTTACTATACAAAATATACTTACTTTCGATTCTGCTAAAGCTTACATTAAAAGACAAATAAATAGAAAGTACATCTATCAATTCTGTCTAACACCACTCCCGCCACCAAATATCTTCTTATATATGTAAGTCACAACTGTGTCAAATAAATCAAATTTTAAGAGAAACTGCTGATTTTGAAATATTCAAATTCATTCAAGTTTGGGATGACGTGCTTCTTTAGAAACTCTTTACTTACTTACGGTCTTTCGCACAAAACAGTTTCATTTTCAAAAGAAGTATTCTTTTCTCCACCTAACTTTTACACAATTTATACATCTCAAGTGAGACTCAATCTTCAATACTACCGCCATAGCTATACCTCTTCTCATCATTCTTTCCTCTATGCGATGGAGAGCTATATGTTCGGTTTATGGACTAAATCATAAACCGTCGTTCACTTTTCACTGTGTAATTATCGGGTTATAAGTCACTTTTCTACAGACACTATCGACTTTGTACTGAGACAAGCCTACGCCTACAGGTCCTATATTAATCATGTCTGTTAGATGATCAAGGGTAAACCCTGTTCTCACAAACGAGGCTCTGACGACCGAGTACAGGCGGTATAGCCTTAGACCGAGGATGAAAGAAATGCCATCCCCCAAATATCGTCGAAAGTAAAGGGAACCTACGACGCACATATACAAGAAAAAAACTTCCCCAGGATATCACTTAGCCCAAAATCATATCTCTTTATCATGACAAGAAACCACCAATCAACGGCCCTCAGTCCCAGGCAGGTGTTAGGTCACCAGAGGGTGCTAAGATCCCCCGCCTTGACATGATGAAGACAAAGAAGATAATCGTAATTTGGAACACTCGAAGTTTCTATGCGGCTGAAAAACTGGATAATGCAATCCTAGAAATGAAGAGAACGAATATTGACATCTTTGGCATAGCTGACACAAGATGGCCTGGTAGCGGAACTTGTAAAAAGGATGGAAACATATTACTATAGCGGAAATAACAATCCAGAACACAGAAATAGAGTTGATTTCATCGTATCAAACCAGAGAGACAGATCAATAAAAAATGTAGTAGCATACTCAGATCGAATCATACTGATTCAAATAAATGCAAAACCTACAGCAGACAAGCCAGAAACAGAGGCTGAGCAATTCTATGAGCAGGTCAGAGAAATTCTGCAAAGGCTGAAACGTCACGAAATTAACTTAGTTATGGGCGATTTAAACGGAAAAGTTGGCAATGGGATTGTTGATGGCGTAACGGGTGCATTTGGACTGGGCGACAAAAACGAACGGGTTGAAATGCTAATCCAAGTTTTGTCGCGAAGAAATGAACCTGTGAAGACGACAGACTAATAAGCCTGATAAGCCACGCACTCAAAGCGTTTCTTTGAATAATTCATTCAATATATAAAAGGTGCGAAGATATAAGCGGTGCCACACAGTTCGGCTTTGTCAGGGGATTTGGTACCAGAGAGGCTCTGTTCTCCATGAAACTGCTGGTACAAAAGTGCTACGATCAAAGGCAAAATGTGTCCATACGACTGAAGGAAATTGGTATAGGCGATAAAGACATCAGAATAATCAAAGAACTGTATTGGCATCAGTCGGCCGAACTCCACATTAATGAAAACCTAACAACAGTGGCCTTTGATATACTGAAAGGAGTACGACAGGGATGTGTGATGTCGCCCATTTTGTTCAACATGGTCGTTGAGAAAATATTTCAGTTAGCATTGGAGGACGAAACGCCAGGTATTATGTAAAATTAATGGTACACCAATTAATAACATCAGATAAGCGGATGACACCGCAATCTTAGCTAACAACCTCGAAGATCTCCAGTTATTATTAAATAAGCTCAATGAGTTCGGAGAAGAATTCGGGCTGAAAATCAACACAATCAAAACAAAAATGATGATCATTAGCAGACAAGAAAATGATGCACATCTATACATCAACGGGGAAATTATAGAACGTGTAACCAATTTCACATATCTCGGCGCAATAGCGAATGAAAAGTGGGGCTGTGATGAAGAGGTGAAGAGAAGAATTTACCACGCAAAAACAACCTTCTACTAGCTCAAAAACCTATTTATTGACAGAAACATGCCTCTAAACACCCGAATACGTGTGGTTAAATGTTGTGTGGCCTGTTATGAAATGCGGTGTTGAGACTTGGTCATTTAAAACTAAAACATTAAATCGGATTGAAGCTTTCGAGATGTGGATAATACACCGTCTACTGCGTATACCATGGACTGAGAGACTGGTGTAGAGACAACTGCTAGATATGGTAAAACATCGCAAAGTATCATATCTGGGGCATATCCTAAGAGGAACACGATACTCCATACCAAAACTTTTATTACAAGGAAAAATCGAAGGTAGACGAGGTCCAGGCCGAAAACAGCACTCCTGGCTACGTAGCATAAGGAACTGGTGTAATATACCTGATGCCGCAACCTTATTCAGACAAGCAAAGGAAAGCTTGGTCGTGACATAGCCAACTGATGTGAAAAGTGATCACAGACGTGCAGTAACGCACATGGCACTAGAAGAAGAAGTTAGATGAATACAGATACCAACGACTTCTCACTTTTTTCGCTCCTTTATTCCCAGAACCCAGTGTTTTAATCACGAAACCCCTTAGAAGTACAAGTTGTGTTCCAGTTCCAATTTCCAAGACGTTAAATCCCGTGTCAGACACTTGTTCATAAAAACTATACCAAAATTACAAACATCTTATATAAAATGTTTATATAAAGAAAAAATCATAAAACCATCTTAGAATTACCTAGAAAGAAAAAATTGACTTGAAAATTCAACTTCATGAAATCTGTGTCAAACTAGTATCTAATTACGACGTACATCATAAAAAAGACACTTATGTATTAAGTGTTTTAATAACAAAAGCTTTATGTTTATTTACTGTTTTTATTAGTTACGACTTTATAGTCAGATTTTCAAGAAGGAATAAAATATTTTTTTTTCAGTGTTATATAAAAAAATATTTCTATTTTTTTTATACAAATTTTTATTTCACTCTTTGTTAGTTAGATTTGGGCTCTTTTTGTTAAAAAAAAATTAAAAATCACTGATAAAAATAGATTATTAAGTTCATGAAACCAAAGGGGGATAGATTATGATGAAAAAATTAAAAATGTATAGAATTATTCATAAAGTTATAATAATGACTTCAGCCGCGAAAGCTTTTGTACTAGGTGAAAAGTCCCCATTAACTCGCGATGGCGACTTCCAATTCCTTTATTTCCAGAACCCAGTTTTTTAATCACGAAATCTCTTAGAAGTACAAGTATTTTCTCAATTCTTTAATTTACAAGGTGTTAAATCCCGTGTCAGTTACTAAAAACTGCACCAAAATTACAAAAGTTTTATATAAAATGTTTATATTAAAAAAGATATAAAAACATAAAACCGTCTTAAAAAATACTGAAAAAGAAAATTTGAATTGAAAATTTAACTTAATGAAATCTGTGTCAAACTAATACCTAACTACGAGGTGTACCATTAAAAAAGACGTTTATGTATTCAGTGTTTTAATGTCTAACACCTCAGGTTTAATGTTTATTTACTATTCTTATTAGTTCCGATTAAGATTCAGATTCAAGAACCCAAAAAAATATTTTTTATTTCTGATTGTTTTTTAAAAAAATATATTTCTATATTATTTATAAAAACGTTTATTTTACTCTTTTTACTTCTATTTGTTAAGCACAATAGATTTAAAAAGACTAAACCTCGAACGCCGCCCCCCGGTTTTCCCAAAAAATGTTTTGAGCTGTTTTTGTTATAAAAAATTAATAAATTACTCATAAAAAATAGATTATTAAATTCATGAAACTAAAAAGTGAGTACGGGGAAGTTTTTCGGGTCTTAGATTATGATGAAGAGATTAAAAATGTATAGAAAGGAAATATTAATAAAGTTATAATAAACTTCAGCCGTGAAAGCTTTCGTATTAGGTGAGGAGAAGTCTCCGTTAACTCGCGATGGCAGGAAAAAGGTTACCTGTACATAAATATAAGCTACTTCTAACTCTTAGAAAATAATTTTCTGAACCTGGAAGAAAAACGCTGACTAGAGGAAGGTCCCGGTTTGAAGATTTCTTAAAACGACCTGCTATCAAACAAAAATACGCTGAATCTGAAGTAGAATTCAAATAGTCTAAGAAGCATTTGATACTTGATGTCGTTATATGCGCGACATTTGTCTCCGTCTACCGTTAAGCTGGGAACGGCGTGTGGCTTGACCGCCAATCCAAGTTACTATTTAATTAAAACTTATCCCTATTACCCTCAACTGCGGCCACATAACACTCACAACTTTTTTATATATGACTGCGGCCACGATAATGGAAAAGCATGGTGGTTGCTAGGCGACGGATAAAAACTGTGTTTTGCGCACATATACTGCCGGCTTTAACTTATACTATTTGGGCTCTAAAGCTAGAGAATAGAAAAGTGTTTTGGAGTGATTGGTCTCTGTGAACAAGAAGGTCTAAATAAATAAATAAAGAGTTAAGTCAAGTATAATCGATATTTCTGTTCTGATCTATAATATGCAATAAAATTTATATAAATAACAAAAACGTTTTCTTATGTTTCCTTTTTCTATAAAATGGCTGATCTTCAATGCTATAAGGAATGTTTAATTTTCAACAAATATACTTACAATGAATAATATCGGGAAGAGCTACCTAGAAAATAAAATCAAAAACTGGAACATACTGGATGTGATGGAAAAAGCTATGAATAGTTATTCTAATCAAACCACTTTAAACTAAGAAAACAGGGATAAACTCAATTTGAATTAAAAGTAGACTAAATGTAAATCAACTTCGTGTGCGTCACATATGTAAAGTAACCCTGAACGATGAAGTGTGCTTCGGATGTAATTACTGTTTTATGCATACTAGAAAATTTAAATGAACCAATTTTATAAACCCTAGGATCTTAACGACAAATTAAAAAACTAAATTTCTCAGTAAACGTATATTTGCGCAGTTCTTGGGTGTCTGAATATCGGATTTTGGACATTTCCCCTTATTTTTAAAAGTAGAAAAAGGGAAAATTAAGCTTAGCTAATAATGATAATGTTTTAATTTAACATTTTCATTCTCAAAATTTTTTTACTAAATTCATATATGTGAAAGTGTTTTATAAGCTACAGATTGTGCGCGCGTACAATTTTTGAATAATGAACAGGGTCTTGCATTGACGAAGAAAAACGGATTTTTTTTGACTTCCCCCGTATTTCTAAAGAAATTCAAAATAGCCCATCGATGTATTTTAGCTCGGAGAATTCGAAAATCGTATCAAAAAACAATTGAATGAGAAACAAAAGACTTACACCAAGGATGTTGCGTTTTTAAACTGAACATCCTTGGCGTAATTCTTTTGTTTCTCATTCATTTGTTTTTTTGTTACGATTTTCGAATTCTCCAGGCTAAAATAAATTAGCTATTTTGAATTTCTTGAGAAATAAGGGGAAGTCCTATTTTTCCTCCTCAATGGAAGACCCTGTACAAATTTTAAAAGATAATATTACCTTAACAGTTTGACTTCATAAAAAAAGTTTTTCTTATCACTCTTATATTTTTCATTCCGTTCTTTAAAATATTCTTCCAAAAAAGAGGTGTCTGGTTGTTTTGGAAAGTGATATTAAGTTATATTTACCTTGTAAGATATAAAAACTTACCCGTTGCTCACAGGGACAATGCCCTCGTTTTGCATGCAATTACCCAGAATGGATTACACAAAAAAAATTATCTTGTTAAACACGTAAATGTCTTTGTGTAAAATGAAGGCCAAGTATGCAAGTACGATGGTCTAACTATTTATTTATGAAAAGTGGCAAATTATATATATTTGAAACACTGAAATACCATATAGAGAGTGCACTTCTTTATGAACGTAAAACTTGCAAAGTAAAAACAGAGATAATCTTTACGGTTTAGTTTAATTGACTCACAAGATTTTTTGTGAATCTTTGTGTTCTTGAAACTATTATATATCATCAAAATACTTTTACATTATCATTACATGGAAGCTGCGGTTTTCTGTTTAAGTGCGTTTTTGTTTGTAGGCTTGAAGCAGATATCTTAAAGACTTAGGTAGGACACCTCGGCTAAACTAATAAAGATATTTATTTAGAATAGTCATTTGTTCCACTGTAAGTTTATTTATTTATTGGTTTTATTACACAGAAAAGCCCAAGATTTAATGCCGTAGCTGGCGATTAATAACGGAAGCATAGACGACCTAGGAAACCACCCAAGGCATTAAATCGAGTTTTCAGCTGGTGAAACATATAATTTTTTGTATGAATGACATTAAAAGTTTCAGAGAAGAAAAAATTGTATATTTAAACCTCTATGTAATAATCTTTTTCACCCCTATTCCCTAGAAGTTTAAATTTAGACTAGATCTATCTTGACAGTTATAGGTTTAAAGATGACATTTTTAACCGTTGAACATTGCTTCTGTTTTTGTGGGTTATTGTTTAGTCCAATGACGGTTATTTCCATGTCGTTGGTTTAGTCATTGTTACTGTCAATTTTGATTTCAGTTTGAATTAAGTTGTTATCAGAACTAACGTTGCATAGCAACAAAAATTTGTACTCTATTACAGGCAGGAGAAAAAACTTTTTCCGTATCTATGTGTTTGCTTTTGAAATGTGTAAGATATTGATTTTTGATTTAGTAAAAAAAATAAGGAACGAAAATGTCACATTAATTTTGTGCAATATTACGCCAAGTTAGGGTGGTGGGAAGTAAATATGTTTTTTTCCTCCTAATGATTTCTACGAATATTTTCTCTAGATTATTTTTCTACAGGACTCGTGTGCATTATTTACTACTTAGAGTTAGAGTCCAGAGACAAGAAATAGGGCGCTTATTTATAAAATGCAGCTTATGTTACATTAGTGTTAATAACATTAACATAGGTATTGCATTAACTATTACGTAAAGTCAATACTTTTAACAAAATTGACAAAGTACAGAGTAATGATAAGCAGTGGAAGTTCCATGCTTTCACACAGCTGGGTTTGTGGCCCAACAAAAGTTTGCCCTTTTAATTTTCGCCTTGCTTATAGGAGGAAAATTCTTTCAAATAAAGAATGGCTCGATCTTATTTTAGTAAGCATTTATGTAAGGAATGCTTTCAACTATAATTTCATCGCATTAATGTTTGTCTTAATTTCTATAGTAAGTTCCGTTTTTCGGGATATTAATAGTGGACACTATGTTCTTAATTTTTATATCGACCAGAATGTTAATATTGCAAAAAAAAAAATGGACAATTTTCAAAATGGCCGAAAATTTTTCTCTTCTTAACTTGTAAGTCCCAAAGTACAGACAACAAACAAGTTACAAATAATTCTCCTTGAATAAATTATATTCAGTTTTTTACACTGATTTCCTAAAAATTTCATTAGATCGCCATTTTTTTCCTCACATTGAATTCGTACCAAAATTTTAGTAGTGTATCCCTATAGCATATTTAATTTTTGTGCAAAAATTGTTTATTTTTTAACAGTTTATTTGGCCACCATTTTATTCCGCCATCTTAAATTCGTATCATTATGTTAACCAGTTTATCTCTATCACACTTAATTCTTGCACAAAATTTAAAAGCAATCTAATAACTAGTTTTTCAGGCTGGTTTTTATTTTGTTTTGCTATCTTAGATTTAGTGTTGCCAACCCTCCCGATTTAGGCGGGAGTCTCCCGATGTTTTATGTATATCTCCCGCTTCCTGCCGAATGGTTCAAAACTCCCGCTTTTTAGGAGAAATGAACATTAGTTGTTACAATGAATGAAGAAAAACTATAATTTAATCAATTTCGTCCATGTAACTACCAAATAAACCTTGATGAGGACGTACACCTGGGTGACTTCACTTCACAAGTGTTTCGGCTAGGCGGCTAGGTTTGTAGGATCTAATAACAAGCCGTTTTCTTGTTTTTTTTTGCTCTTTAATTTAATTTAGAGGAGGAGGTGAACCTTCCTAGCGAAGGAACGGAACTAGCCTCCCGCTTTTGCTTTCTGCAAATCTGGCAACCCTACTTGGACTCAAAATATTACTAGTTTACTCGTAGTCTGATGTAGTACTTGATTTTTGTGCAAGGTAAATTGGATAATTAGTTTTTTAGTAATAATCGTTTTAACAATTCACTAAGCCAAAATTTTGAATCGCCAAATGGGATTTTTATTTCCTAACGTCACATCCCCATATCATCCCTAAATTTTGACTAAAGTCTCTGACTTAAAGTCAGTCCGGTATGTAAGTAGTTTTTTATCTATGCTGCGAACTGATAAGACAGATCGACGGAATTGAGAAGACATGTTTTTTTGGGATCTAGGGACCCTAAAACATGAAGATCTGTAAATTCCTGGAAGGGTGATTTTTTCTTGATTACAAACATTTTATTTGGCCGCCATTTTGTTTCGTTAACTTGAATTCATACCACAATTTTATCAGTTCGTCTTGCACAAAGTTTGAAAACATTCTAATAAGTAATGTTTTCAGGTTGATATTTTAAATATTTTATTAAGTTCCCATTTTCTTTCGTTATCTGGGATTCGTATCAAAATTTTACCAGTTTATTTCTACAAAATACTTACTTGATTTTTGTACAAAATGACAGGTAAATTGTATAAGTCGTTCTTTAGTAATTTTGCTAGGCGGCCATTTTGTTCCGCCATATTGGATTTTTACCAAAATGTTAGTATTTCATCACTATATAACCCTGAATTTTTGACTAACATTTGAAGTCAATCGGGTGTTTGTTTTTAGCTATGCCGCGAACAGACAAAAACCAACAGACCAACGGAATTAAGAAAACATGTTTTTCGGCAATAAGTGCTGACTAAAAAAAAGGTATTCTTGCATAGTCGTTTTAAGCACTCGGGCTGTTTGTTTTTTTTAATAATTAATTTTGAATGAAATTTTGCATTAATGTTTATTTAATGCTTGTTATAATACGATGGCAGTATTTGCCTACATTCTGTATTGCTGTTTCGTAAACATATTTTCAAATATTTAATACTTCCCTCGTAAAAGGAAACTATTGTAATCGTGAAAATATCATTCTCCGAGATTTTTTCAGGGTTTCCGGTGTCATATAGATCTGAACTGGTCAAATTGTGATACGAACTTAAAATGGCGGGCAAATAAACCGTTTGTTCAATTTCATCCCTCTGTCAGTTCGCGGAATAGCTAAAAAACTTCTTATACGATTGACTTCAGATCGAGCTTCAAATTATGATAAAAAACTAAGAGTCATAAAGGGGTGGACTCTGGTAACATTTTGGTAAAAAACCAATATGACTGAACAAAATGGCGGCCTAATGAAATGTTAAAAAAATTATTACTAAATAACAAATTATCCAATTTATCTCAAAAGTTTGAAAAATATCAAGTGTTACATATGAATAAACATTTTGGCACGCATCCAAGATAGAAAAACAAAATGGCAACCTAATAAAATATTTAAACTTATAATATTGATTTTGAACAAGAATTATGTATAATATATGATAAACTGCTAACATTTTAATACGCCCACATGCCCGAACAAAATGGTGGTCTAATAATTTTTTTTTAAATCAGTATACCTACTTATTACTTATTCGGTATATGTTAAATTATGCCCAAAAATCAAGTGTAAGTAGAAACTGGTAAAATATTGGTACGAATTCAATATAGTAGGACAAATCGCCCCCAATAAAAATGTTTCAAAAGACAGTATAGGTGTTGCTAAATGACTGTCTGCGGAATAAATTGGGTCACACCTCGCAGTTATTATTAAGAGAAAATATTTATAACGAGGGAAGTTTCAGGTAAAAGAAATTTAGCGATTTTTTTTTATTATATAATCGAGAAAAATCTACTCTTCAGCTGCATTTGTTTTCGCTAGAGATGGCAAACTGTCGTTGTCTACAAACGTTTAAATCTGGAGGCCTATTATAATAAATCCAGTTTTTTAAAAACCCCCATAAAAAATGTCTAGAGGATTTAGGTCGGGACTGTTCGCTGGTCACCTTATAGTACCATGCCTACCGATCCAAATATCATAAGGGTTGTTTGATAATTTGTCACAGGCATGGTATTATGAGGTAGAGCGCCATCTTGTTGCCAAATAAGGCGGTTATATTGGCCAATTGGTAGATCATCCAAGAGATTTTCAATTTGGTGCTGAAGAAGATTGGCATATCGCTCCCCGTTTAAATATCCGTTCAAAAATATTGGACCAATGATTTTGTTTCGATGTATCCCACACCAAACACTCAAAGACTTACGCCCCTGAATTTTAACCGCCTGAATTTGGTGAAGGTTTTCTCTAGACTAATAATGTTTGTTCTTCCTATTAAACATTCCTACTGTAGTGAAGGAAGACTTGTCGGTGAACAGGATATTATTAAAAAACTCTGGATCCTGCTACAGAAGCCTACCCATTTCCATTCCGAGACTGATCCTTCAGGGTTTTCTAAAATTATAATAAACGTAGGTAGTGCTAATCCAATAGAAAAAAGAGTAAGGACTATTACCTTGAAAAAAGAGTAGTATATTTAAATCTTCGTTTTCATCTCGCTCTACAGTTCTTTTCTTTCTTATTAATTTTTTCTCTCGATAAACTTTCTTACTGTGTATTTAATGGTGTCTATGGGTGGTACCCATTGTTGAGGATATAATAATTGACATTCCCTTTGCACTATCCTCGCATTATTATTATTCGCATAATAAAGCTGGACAATAGCGAGTTTTTGTTCTTCTGAATATCAGCAAGAAAGCAACAAATATTATGTATTATTTTCAATAGTTCAAAATGAGAAACGCCAACTTTTCACGATATTAAGACGTCAAATTTATGAGCCCAAACATTTTATTGTTTCTATAGTTTTCTTTGTCACTATAAAAAATGTTTGCAAAAATTTAATAATTTAAATTAAAATATCTCTCATCCAAATACTATAAATATATATATATATATATATATATATATATATATATATATATATATATATATATATATATATATATATATATATATATATATATATTTGAAATCCGAAAAAAAAAGTTCTTTCGTTTTAGCCTATAATATACAGGGTGTTCCAATTAAAAAAATATAGGTTATGTTTACCCCACTCTTGCCGACGAGTAATTATTTCATTGAATATTCTCAAAATAGAATATGGGGAAAAAACTACAATTTTTGTATAAAACATTTTTTTCTATTTTTAAAAATAAAGGGTACAGATAGCCACGTAAATATAATCAAATACCCTGTACATTCGACATATCAGAATCGCACAATTTTAACGGCTGAAAACGTAGTCTAAGGCTTCAAACTCATTTATGTTACTATGACAACTTAAACTCAACATAAACCCTTGAATATTTTCCGATTTTCCATAACCAATCAATCACTTGATTCATTTAAGTATTTATTTATTCAAAACTGTTCAAGGCCAAATTTCCTATGAACCTCAATTCGTACATAGTTAAAAGTCAATAAAAATGTATTCGCGATAAATCTAAAAATAACAATAATAATAATGTTAATAATAATAATAATAATAATTTTTTTAATTTTTAATAAATTTTATTTTTATTTTTTGTACTGACTTGGTATAATCCCGTCAGAATAAAATACAACCACAAGAATACTGTGAGACAACAAGTCATAATAATAATAATAATAATAATAATAATAATAATAATAATAATAATAATAAACATCTTTATTAGAAAAAATTGTTAAACAACATTTAAGAGAGGTTAACTAAACCAAATTGTCTTCTATAAATGTACAGTGAGATGAGTTTGTCTTGATAAAATTTTATCTTGCCATATCTCCTTTAGTTAGTAGCCAAACGAACCAAAAAAGAAATTTTAGGGTCACTTAACAAGTGTTTTATAATAATTCAAGAAAAACAGAAGACTTTCAGTTCCACAAGATCTCACCGTATGTTTTTTAAATAGGACAACTTTATTTTTAACGACATGCGAGAAATTTAAGAAAACCCTGCCAAGAAAGAGACGGAAAATCGTAGTGCTAACATGAGGATCTTCTGTTTTTTTTTTGAATTACTAGAAAAAAACTTATTAACCAACACTACAATTTCAACACACACAACACAGTTCAACACTGGAACCTGTGGTGAAAAATAGATCAAAATACAAGAGTTATAACCACACTACACCACAACTTGTTACGTTCTGGACGAGCGTTTCGCTAACCAAGTTAGCACCATCAGCAAGTGATATAAACTAAAGCAACTTATCCTAACCGAGACTATTTATAGGTAAACGTGGTGACACACGAGGACTGCACCGTTGTCAAGTAAGCAATAGAGGAGACCATAGGGAATAGGCCCTCTGTCTTTATTTAGTGCTTTCTGACCACATTTGACTATTTCTATACTCTTAAATGCATCCAATAATCTAATATTAGATACATTTTTAAATAACTTAAGATTATTTATTCCTATTTGGTGATTGTTTTCCAAAGCATGTTGGGCAACGCTTGATTTTTCTGTTCTTCCGTATCTTAAATGTGCCATGTATTCTTTAAAACGAATGTTTATGGAGCGTTTAGTTTGCCCAACATATTATAGATCGCAGTCATTACAGCTAATTTCTTAGATGCCACTCCTCTCCTTCCAGTCCACTTTGTCTTTAGGGTTTCCAAGGAGATTTTTGAAACTGTTCCCCGTTTTGTATGCTACTCTAAAACCTACGTTTTTAAATACTTTTTCTAGACCTCTCGTATATCTGGGATTACTATAAATTTATTGGGAGCCTCAGGTGCTTGTAGAGTAGTGGCATCGTTTAATATTTTCTTATGCTTATGTCTATTTACTAATTTATGTACAAAATTATCATTTTATCCATTACTTTTAGCTAGAGTAATTTCGGGTAATATGGAATAGTATGGCTAATATGGAAAAGCTCTTTAATTTCTTGTAGGTGGCTACATCTACATTTTTAAGGCCACACTAATTTCAATATAACCCTAAACGAAAAATAACGTCAACAGGTTTCAACAGTTGCCGTTCTGGTGCATGCAAAACGCCATACTTTATTAATCGTTTATGCAAAATTTTGTAGAATAGATCTTCAAGTTTCTGCAGTGCTGTTAATTTTTCAAAATTATTGTTTATTCTGTCAGGTAAGTCTATCCTAATGTTAAAGCTAATTTTTGATAGGGTTGTGAGAAAATTATTTTTCAAAACAAATGGTTAGCGTGTATTTTTTTTTGTAACAGGTGTTTCGGGTATTATGGAATATTCCATATTATCCTCATATTGGGGTATCCCATATTACCCGATGGTTTTAGTTAAAGTTCTAAAGTGTAATTTTTTTGTAGGCACTATGTCTGCAAAAAAAAGAAAACAATGGGATTCTGACAATATGCAAAAAGCCATAGAAGCGGTTAAGAGCAACAGTTTAGGCTATTTGTCTGCTGCAAAACGTTATAATGTCCCTCGTGCTACACTTCACCGTTTGTGTAAGAAGGAGGGTTCTCCTGACACAGTTTGTAAAACTACTTTGGGCAGGAAACCATTGTTGCCACCGGAATTGGAAAGAGAACTTGTAGAATATTTGTTGCTTATGGATCAGAAGTATTTTGGTTTAACTCGAAACGATTTAAGAACTATGGCTTTTCAGCTGGCTCGCCGTAACAATCTGGCACATCCGTTTTCATTATTACGCGAGTCCGCCGGAAAAGATTGGCTATACTCTTTTATGAAAAGACATAAAAATAAATTAAGTTTTCGAAAACCAACTGGAACTTCTTTGAATAGAGCTCTTGGTTTCAACAAGGAAAGTGTCAACGAGTTTTTTGACCTTCTTGAGCAAGTTATGGAAGAAAATAATTTTCCCGCTGATAGAATTTACAACGTTGATGAAACGGGACTATGCATTGTACAATCAAAATGTCCCGTGGTTATTTCAAAGAAGGGCAAACGACAAGTGGGTGCACTAACATCGGCTGAGCGAGGCTCTTTAGTGACAGCAGTTTTATGTATGAATGCTGCAGGTGGGTTCGTGCCACCCATGATTATTTTCCCTCGTAAAAATGCAAGTGAGCAGCTGAAGAAGGGAGCTCCTCCAGGAACGCTATTTGCCTTTCACCCTTCAGGATGGATACAAACCGACTTATTTACTAAGTGGTTCCAACATTTCTTGGAAAAAGTAAAACCCAGCGAAGGTAATCCAGTTCTTCTTATATTAGATGGCCATCACACTCATACGAGAAATTTGGATGTGGTTATAAAAGCTCGAGAGAGTTTTATAACGATTTTATGCTTGCCACCGCATACTTCCCACAAAATGCAGCCACTCGATAAAACCGTTATGGGTGCCCCAAAAACGTTTTACAATGAGGAAATCAGAATCTTTATGCGTGACCATAATAGGGCCGTGACACATTATGATATGAGCGAGCTATTTGGAAGGGCCTTTTTAAAAATCCAGACTGCAGAAAGATCAATAAAAGGATTTAGCACAACTGGGATATATCCGATTCGCCGGGATATTTTTTCTGACGAAGAATTTCTTCACGAAGCCCAAAAACACCATGGCGCACATCATGTAACAGGAGATTCGTCTGTAAACGAGGGACCAGACTTCGATTTACAACCAAGTATTCTTCCCAAGGATATCGAGCCCATACCAGAACTTAAAAAGAAAATTGGCACTAGGGGAAGAAAACCTGCTCGGGCAAAGGTGATTACCTCAACACCCAATAAGGACGAATTAGAGGAATCTATGAGCACATCGCGTGATAAAGTTAAAAGAAATATTGTTGATAAAGCTGGTTCTAGTTCCTGTTCTATCAAGGAAAAGCGAAAAATAATCAAGAAAACTGGTCCAAGTTCCCGTTCTGTCAGAAAGAAGCAGGATTTACCATCAACTTTATCACCCGCATCATCTGACGATGATTTACTGTTATCATCCCTAGTTAGCCAGAAAGAGGTTGATTTGGAAACCTCCTCTGATGATGATATACCACTATCATCTTTTGTCAGAAAAAAGTCGGCCGGTGATGACACAGAGTGTATTTTTTGTCAAGAACAGTTCGCAACTAGCAAGAGCAGAGAGATATGGATGCAATGTGCAATTTGCAACGGCTGGGCGCATGAAGCGTGCTCACTTATGGAAGCTGATGTGTTTGTATGCGACTTTTGCAAATAATTAATTATATGATTAGTTGTTTTTTTATAAAAATGTATACGTTTAAGAATTAAAATCATGTTCGTTTAGTTTTCTTTAATATTTACCCTATCCCATATTACCCCATATGCTAATCCCATATTACCCTCAACTTTTATTTGACCGATAGAAATGACTAATTCTTAATTTTCCTTCCTTAATCGGAATGTTTTTTTTTCTATTCAAAAATGGTTATAAAGTACTTATAAGAAATACCCCAAAGATTTTATTTTCATAGTTTGAGAATAAAAACTGTATTATTTTTTCAGTTATGTGAAAAAAAATAAATGGTATTCCATATTACCCGAACTTACTCTATATTTTTAAACCGATTAATTTCATTGTTAAAACGTTCTTTACTTAATAGAAAATTGACTAACCTGTGAGTTAAGAAATGAAATGCTGCCATTTTGTGTTGACGGCAATGAAATGAATCGGATGTTATAACTATACCTATGAGTATTAGTAAATTTCCTATAAATATCAAATTCTAATTTATCGTTATTTTTAATAACTAACGTGTTGAGAAAAGGTAATTGCCCATTGTTCTCCTTTTCGTACGTAAAATTAATGGAAGGATATTTATTGTTTAATGTTTCTAAGAAACTGTCCAAATTTTGTTTTAGTATCAAAAATAGCAAATATATTGTCTACGTATCTATACCACACCCTTGGGAAGTACTTGAGTTCTTTTTTAAATTGGGTTTCTAATCTACCTATAAACAAATGCAAGAAACGGAGATAAGCAATTGCCCATCGCAGTTCCCTCAAGTTGTTTATAATATTAATTGTTGAACTGAAAAAAATTCTGATTCATACATAATTTTGTGAGAAGCAAATATTCATCAATAATTTCTTTCTTCAAATTATTGAATTCAAGTAGTTTCTTTAGGTACTCTGAAGCTAGTGGTCTGGGTACACTAGGAAACAATGAGCTTACATCAAAAGATATTAACATTTCACCTTTTTTTAAGTGAACATTCTTAATTTTATCTAAGAATTCTAACGAGCTATTAACCTCAAAGTTATCGTACGAGATATTTAATTTGATTATTGATTAATATTGAATTCTTCTACTAACCATTTTGAAATATTGTACGTTGGTAATCCATCAGCTGAAACAATAGGTCTCATGGACTTCCCAGGTTTATGGATGTTGGGAAAGCAATACAGTTGAGATAACTGTGGGTTACTATGTGTTAGTTTGAATTTTAGTTTATCGGACACAAGGTTTTTACACTATTTTAAGGCACTTTTTACTCCTGTTATTATAATTGATAACGGGTTTTTCTCAATTATATCGTAAGGACCAGTTTGAATCAGTGGCGGCTCGTGAGTATATTGAAGGGTGAGGCTACATGAGGTTAATTTCGTTTAAATGTGAATAAATTTCCACGTCACCCATGAGGTATTATTCTGCGACGCGTTGACCTTTTTTTTTAATGGAGGTCATCGCCAATAGCCCTACTAAACCATTAAAAACTAAAAAAATAAACTCTAAAAAAAGTAAATAAAAAGTAAACAAAACAAGTAAAATATGTACACCTATCACTAAAATATAGCGGTGATTGCGATAATAAAAACATAATTTAGTTTATTAAAACTTAAAATAAATAGTTGTATGAAATAAGATAAAAAAACTACTTTTTGTACATTAAATCTATACGTCTGTCTTTTAAGGTTGCAAATTTATCTATAATTTGGTCGTAAAAGTTTTGGTCTTCACTAAGTTCTGACAGTAATTCCTGCTCTATTGACATCATTGCTAAACCCGAAAGCCGTTCTTGTGTCATTGTGTTTCTTAGGTAGGTTTTGATCCGTTTAAGACATGAAAAATTTCGTTCGGCCGATACACTTGTTGCGGGAATAGTTAAAACTAAATTAAAAAGCTTATATGCTTCGGCAAAAATTGCTTTATAATCTTTAAATAACAAAGCTAGACTTTTTTCGACATCTAAATTTGAAAATTGTTCATCCCTATACAATACAGAAAGCTCATTCTTTAATCTATCTCTGTCAAAAATGTTTGGATAATTTTTTAATAAATTATTTAATAAGTCATCTGGAAAGCCTTTAACATATTCCGAATATTTTGTGCAATCGACTAAAGC
This sequence comes from Kuschelorhynchus macadamiae, assembly GCA_030620095.1. Taxonomy (NCBI): domain Eukaryota; kingdom Metazoa; phylum Arthropoda; class Insecta; order Coleoptera; family Curculionidae; genus Kuschelorhynchus; species Kuschelorhynchus macadamiae. The sequence goes on from JAUTXW010003108.1 coordinate 390,264, forward strand.
AAAGAAATTTAAATTATTTAAATTTTCAAACCGCGTCCCTAATTGAAGAATTATACAATCTATTATTTCGAAATATAATATTTTATATTTAGTAAAAATATCAAAGTCGCTAGAACATGCCCTCGACGTGTGTTAGTTGGCAGAATAGTGGCTTTTTTAGCAATATTGAAAAGTTCTTTGAAATGGTCCTCGTTTCTAAATTCAATAATTCGTTGCTTGGCAAGGTTTATTTGCGAAATGCAGTAATTTATATCTAAATGCTTTAACTGTAATATTTGAAACAGTACATCAGTGCAACTAAAAATTTGTTTATAAATATGCGTTAAAAGGCAAAATTCGAAATCATTAAAATGCTTTAGAAATCCTTTTGTGCCATTAATAGATTCTGTTCCAGAACTTAAGTCATTAATAATAGTTTCAAATACTATAATTAAATTGTCCCATTCATTAGCCACTAAGTTTAAAATTTTAGACCGTGTATACCATCGCGTTTCTACAGCTCGCGGAATTCTTTTACCTACTATCTGATTAAGCACAAAAGACCGTTTTGGTGATTGGTGGAAATAATTTGGTATTCCTAATAAAGTGGCAAAAAATATACGACTTTGGGTAATCAGTTTTGTTCTCTGTTGTAAAACTAGATTTAATCTGTGGGCGCAACAATGAGTAAACACAGCTAAAGGAGCAATAGATCTAACTTTTGTTTGAAGCCCATTTATTTCACCTGCCATAACACTAGCCCCATCGTAACACTGCGCGACCAATTTATTTTTAAACTCATAAGGCTCTAAGCTGTTTTTTATTAAATGAAAAAGGCTCTCTGCTGTTCTATTATCGCTAACGTCAAAAAATCCTAAAAATCATTCTTTTAAAGATCCGTTGGTCACATACCTAACTGTTATCGAATACTGTGATTTTTCTGTTATATCAGTACTATCATCCGCAATTATGCCAAAAAAACAACAATCGGTGTCATTGATTTCTTTTTTTATATATTCTTGAATATAGTCGTGTATGCATTCAATTAGTTCATTTTGTATAGTCTTAGATTGTCCCGTAAAAATATTACTAAATTTAGTACAATGTTCAGTAAGTTCGGCATTTCTTTTTATTAAGCATGCAAATATTTCCTTAAAATTGCCACGGTTAAAAGAATCTGTTGTTTCATTATGACCTCGAAATGCCAAGTCCTGTTTACCCAAAGTAATAGTAACATCAATTAAATAATTTAATAATAAACGGTTTTTTCGAACATTTTCATTATAAACAATTTTATTAAGACTTGCATTTTCTTGTAGTGCATCCGCAATAGTCGCCCTATTTTGCTCCAGTCTTGTAAGTGCTACCGAATTTTTAATATGCTCTCTTGAACTTTCATGCGATTTTACTGCTCGTGAAAAATTTTTTAAATCCGAATATCCGCCCCCTGAACTCCAATTATTTTTGACGCAACCTAATAAAATACAAGGCCAACAATATAAGCTTTCTTTATAAATACTTCCGCATAGCCACCTATAAGTTTCGTACCAAGATATTTGAAAAGTTCTTGAATATTTTTTACCTTGCCTCTTATCGTTAAATATTGCTAAAATTTTCGGCGTCGGACGGCTACCTAATATCTGTTTCTTTTCAGTTTCGCTTCTTCTTAAAAAAGGCGTTTCAATTAATGAAGCAATAATGTCGTGAATAGGATTCATTTTAAAAGCAAAAAGCAAATACAAAAAATGGAACGGTCCAACTTACCAAATCAAAACAAAACAAAAACTAACTCACGCGTATTTATTCACCTTAAAAGACAGAACGCCCTCAATCAGCGATTATCGCAATCTATTTCCTATTTCTTTCTCAGCCGCACGCACCACGTAAAAAGAAGCCGTTGGAATATTTCGCTAGTCATGTGATTTAAATAACCAATAAAAGCATATACAAGCTACAGATTTATCGCCTCAAGAATGCAATAGAAAACGCGTGCATCGGCAATCGCCATCCCGCTCTGTCGTAATCAGGTGACTCGCCGGCATCGGCACCGGCCGTTGATAAATAGGTCAGAAGTCGAAACTTTCCAAGCTAAAATTATTTCGCCTCATTCGAGAGCACTTTCTTTAGGAATGGGTTTGCACGGATTGCACGGTCGGTTTTTTGATGTGGTCAGAATTTATTTTCTAAAATATTTATTATGGGATTATATTTTGTTTTTTTTTTTAATGTTATTATGTTGTAAAACTGTTAAAAAGTATATTTCTAATTGGTAATAGATAAAAAGTTATATAAAAAAATTCTCTTTTCCTTTATTTTGGGGGTGAGGCGCGGCCTCAGAGGCCTACCCTGACGAGCCGCCACTGGTTTGAATCAAATTGTCTACTATTTCAAAACAATCTGTTTTGTCTAGTATAACAACCTTATTTCCTTTGTCAGCTTTTAAATAAAAACATTCATTTTTATTTAGTCCGTGGATAACTTCAGTATTTTTACGAGAAACAAATTTTGACTTGTTGTTAACGTCGTTTTGTGAGATTTGATTTCTGCAAGCCTCTCTAATGAATCCCTTAGTTGACTCTGGCACATATTGAATAGAACTCTCGATATTCGCTGTAATAGTTGGTAAACTATTCTTTTTTCAAATATGCCTGTTGTTTTCAAAGGTAAAGGTAACAAACTGTAGAAGAGACCTATATTATACACGGTGGTGTATAAAAAAACAAAATCCTTATTAAAAAGTATACTTTTGAGTTAGCTTATATACACAAAGATACTGCAAATAATGGTAGTTCTTGAAGGCAAGAACCTCATAATTTCTTATATGTTTTACAGAATGGAAAATATTGCGTGCATAAAAAAAGTTGGGATGCGCATACTGGCTGAACATAATTAGTTTGTCAAATAAAACGAAGCATTTGAAAAATATCGCTTGATATAAGCTGCAACTTTGTAACGTACAGTGACAATAGAGATTTTCCATATAGAAGAGTTTAACTAGGGCATATTTAGGTATTTTTTGGGGCTGTTAACGGTGACTTTCTCTTGTCATTAATTTCAAATAGCAGTACATATGTAAATGTGAACAAGATTTATTATTAACCAATGATAACGATAAAATTCCCATTCCATTAATCTGTCTGTCTGTGTTAACAACTATTTATCAAACTGACTTCAAGTTTTGTACACGGTCTTCCTTATAATTCACCATCCCAATATTGGCTTAATTTTAGGAGATGTTAAAAGTAAATATTGCAAGGTTTATTACGTACGTAGTTTACGAAAATTATTTTTTATGTATACATACTGTCTCAAAAATTTGTAGCAGACCCAACACACATTTTTTAATGTAACACCTTGTATATTATATGTCCATATAATACACCTTTTCTTGCTAATTATGAATATATCAGGTTTAACACAATGTTTAAAGACGCGATACATTTGATAAAAACCCTGTAATAGGAAGCAATGTATTCCCAATTCCCACTAATTCCATTATGTACTAAAACGTTCTCCGACACTCTCTAATACATTGCCACAGTTTACTATAACACATATGGCAGTGTTTTGTGAAATTTCTTGGGTATCTTTGAAGATAAAGTTATCAAACCTAAGTATATTTATAAACAACCAGACGCGACTCATTTGATGGTATAAGAATATACAGGGTGTTCCATGAAAAAATGTATGTTGGGTTGGCTACACACTTTTACGACATCCCGAATACATAAATATTAATTCTCTATAAGCTACGTAATAAAGCCTACAACTTTTATATTAAAACCCATCACCAGCCTAGGAAAAATCGGTAAATTCTCCTTTGTCATAACATCTCTGCTACAAAATTTCATTACGTACATAACACAGTCTATATATACACATTATTATTGGGTAATAACTTTATATAGTCAATAAAAAATACATTATGTCCTATATTATTTTCCTCCATAAAAAGAAAGTTTTATTCCACGAAACGGAAATTTACCGAATATTTAAACAATTTATTAGACCGCAATTTTGTTTTGCCATATAGGATTCGCACTAAAATTCCACCAGGCCATTGGGTAAGTAGTTTTCTGGTACTGAATTTTTAAATATTTCATTAGGCAGCCATTTTGTTCCGGTAAAATGGCTTTATACAAATATTTTACGAGTTTATCCCCATATTACACTATATTTTTTTGCTAATTTCGAAATCCATCCGATAAGCAGTTTCTTAATAATTTTTCTTACATTTTCTTCCGTCATATTGGATTTTAACCAAAATATTACCATTCCATCCTCATATGAACCTTGAATTTTGGCCAAAATTTGAGGTCATTTGGACAAACAATTTTTAAGCTATGCGGCATACAGACAGACTGACTGAAATGGAAAACATGTTCTTCGGGGTCCAAGGCCCCTAAAACGCAAAAATCTCGCATGATAATTTTTTTCCTGTTACTAGGGAAGTACAAAGCTTTCCGCTATAAACACGGGCATAGATAAAAAATACTTTTTACCTGTTTTGACAGATATGGAAAGGTTCATATTTTTTCCACTAATTTAATGGTCTTTCGAATCTTTTTAACTGTTCTGCTTGTAAATATATTTCCAACTTTTTTTCGTAATTACCTTTTGTGATAACTAAAAATAATGAGCCAAACTATCAAAGCAATCCTATAGAATCATATATAGTTGCTCTTTTCGCATCGTCATCAATCATCATCAGTGTTGTTGAAATATTTGCTTTGGTATTGGGATTATCAGTAGTATAATATTCCTTGAAATTTCATGAGCACGTAAGAATCCAAAAAAGTAGCGAATATAAAACACGTTAAATAAACTCAAATAGAACTAATATTGGGGAACTTCTGAATTAATTCATAATAGGTCTGGCAACAAAATTCAGTTTTCTGTTGCAAATGATAGATTTGTGTGTATTGAAAGACCCTACAAAATTTGAAAACAAATATTCATATACTTTTCCAGCGATTCGTAATTCCGATTAGATGAAGCGTCGAGGGCGGATGACGTCACATGCTCGCTAATCGCAGCACTTGGTAATACTGTCAAAGTTTACTGAATAAAAATATTATTCAGTAAACTTCGATTTATGTTAATATTTGATCTGATTAAGGTGTTTAGCAACGAAGTGGTTGGTTGTTTGTCCGTACTGAGTTTCAAACATAATATGGTAGCTAGAAAATAGTGTTTTGTGTCTGGATACGATCAAGACGCCAACTAAAATATGTGTAAGTGTTCCCAAGGAAATAACAAGAGGAAACATCGCCTATTTATTGTTGCAAGGACCATCTTAATGTAAGTTTGTGTAGATCTATGTTGCGGCCAGTGGCGGCTCTTCTATACGGTCATAAAGGTCAAAAATATTTCAGAAAATTAATTATTCGTTTGACCGTCCCTCCTAATAGTTGTAATAAAGCACGAACCTTGGGAAAAGTTAAATAAGCTACACTATTAGCCGCGCGCGGCGGTTCGAATGGTCTCATTGCTTTCCTTAGGCATAATAAAATACGCTATACTAAGCTAGGCTGGCAGTCCAAATTGCCCTGATTGCCTTAAAGCTTAACGAAAATACCCGAATATTTCACAGCTATCGAGCGGCAGCCGAACGTGATAGCATGGAATATGCAATTGCGATTTGGGTCATCAAGCCGGTCTCTTCTCATAATTCGATCGATCGCTCGCGGCATCACGACGGCATGCGGCAGTTCAATTGTTCAGAGGTCGCTTGGTCGATATTCTAACTCGATATTGTTTCGGACATTTTTAATCGATGAAAATTGATTTATATATTATTTTTTATATATATATATATATATATATATATATATATATATATATATATTAGTTATAGTTATAGTTTTTCATTTTTATGATCCATGTGTGAGTTTGAAATAACCTAAAAAGTGCTTACGAACTTAATTTTGAAAAAATAACCGAATTCAAGGTAAGTGGTCGCCATTTGCCAGAACTTAGTATACGACAAACTAGTAAAGACAAAAATAAAGAGGGTCATCTAAACTTTCGCAAAAGTATGTACTGTATGAAATCTATAACTCATTTTACTGTTATGTTTGTTTATTGTTTTCTAAGGACTCGTTGGACTCATTAGGGTGCAAAACCGGTGTTAAAGACTTAAAACACAAAAATAAAAAGACGAGCGTTTTCTTCAGATCACATGAAAGGTTCGGTGAACTATGCTATGGCCGGAAGTGTTGATATTCGCACTCAGCTAGACACAGCTTATAGAAATATATATATAAATATTTTAAACAAAATTATAGATTGTGTAAAATTGTGTGGGGCATTCGAGCTGGCACTACGTGGCCATGATAAAACGGCTTTGTCTGAAAATCCAGGGATTTTTCGAGAGCTTATAAATTGTTGAGGAGTTGGATCCAATTTTTAAAGAGTATATGCAGAATGCAACTGCCTTTAAAGGAACATCTAAGTCTATTCATAATGACCTATTTGACTCTATGCGGGCTGTGGCTCAGGAACAAATTAAGCAAACCATTCAGCCAGCTAAATATGTTGCTGTGCAAGTAGACGAAACAACTGACAGTTCCACCAAAACCAAATGGTTATTATAATACGTTATATTTTGTTTGGCATTGTCCATGAACGATGAAATTTAGGAGGCGTACAAAAAAAAATAACAGTATTATCCTGCCGCTAATTTTATACATCGTTATGCCCACCAATTCAAATTAATATTACAGAAAGCAGCAGGTCAAGATAAAAATGTAAAAGTTTTCTTTCCAAATTTACACGGTTTCTCAACACTCTTTAGTCGATATCCAAAGCGCACAGCAGTTCTCGATGAGTTAATTAAAGTTCGCTTACCTAAAGCTGTTCCCATGGGGTGGTACTTCAATGTACGTTGTGTAGAAACTGTGTTTGTTAATCAGGCAGACATTTTATTATGTTTAGAACAAATAATTGAAATGGAAGAAGATGCCAACACAATTAACCAAGCCTTTGGTTTAAAAGGCTTTTTACAAAATGTAGATTTTTTTTATTTTGGTTGAACTTCTTCCCATTGTGAAATACTTTTTAATGAACTTCAAAAACGTGTTATCGATGTTTTATCAGCAAAAAAAATTTAAACGTTCCATCCAAGCAGTTCGCGATGAAATTCTAAACGACCTATCCCCAGAAATGCCTTCAATTTCATCTAATGCTAGTAAACGGCTACGTAAAAATGAAAATTCTAAACGTCGAGTGGCTTTGGAGGTCTGTGACATAATAATTTCTGAAATGCACCATCGCTTTAGTTTCAATGATGATTTGGTGACCAGCCAACTATTTTATAGTGATCAATTTGAAAATGACAACAATAATTTTCCAGATAATATTTTAAATTTAGTTAAAAATGACTTTCCTTGTATTACTTATTACTTAAAACTCAAAACAGCGGCTATTTCAATGCTTCAACTTTTTATAAATAACCTAAGTGATACGTTTTCTGAAACCGTCAAAATATTAACTCTACTGTGTACTTCCAATGACAACTCTAGAAAGCGAACGTTGTTTTAAGAATTTAAAGCTCAATTTAGATGTAAGATATTTATTTTTATTTTAAGTATGCCTATATTTGTTATTGACCTCCCAATATAATTCGCCACTGGTTGCGGCATATAAAAAAACTATCATTTTTGTTTGTTTTGGCTGTAACATGACATGGAAAATTATATGGAGTATTGCCTTAGCAAAATAAAAGCAAGTTTAACGTTGCGTCTTATATATTTGCTTGTCAATCACATAAAATAGAACATAAAACAACTTGAATAACTAGTGCGCAAAATACTCATTTTTCAACACCTCCCACTAACATTTACAGATTTGTTTGAGCTAAATATTTTTTCGTTATTTCGTTTTTGTTGTTAGTATATTGCATCTTCTGTTACCCTGCCAGGCGAAGCTCCAATAGCTCCATACTCCTTTAAAATATTGAAACAAACACGTTTTGCATTTATGTTGAGTTGATGGTTTTTAGCTCACTTAAAACATATTTTTCCAAATTTCTTCCTCTTTTCATGGCAGGGATATCAACTTTTTTTGGAAACGCCCATAATTTGTGTTACCAAACTACCATTTGCTGTTTGGCATTTAGCAGCCTCATATCGTTTCGAAGCGGTTAGGCGACCATAACGAAGCTCAAACCATAAAGAGTCCTCACTTTGAGTATGGCTTAATGTGCTGGCATTTTCGATTTCCTCTGTGGTTAAAGAATTTTTGCAATATTCAAAAAATCATCTGCCGTTGGGTTGACACCATTTCTAATAAAATTTTGTGGTGGTCGGACAACTTTTTGCTACCGTTTACGGGACTGTTATGTAAAACTAAAGGACACACGTATGGTGTTTGTGTTTCGGTCATTTTTAAAACATTTAGAAAGCTATCGCTACTTGGAATATCAACAACAGTTTTTTTTTAACTTCCTCCATTACTTGCGCACTTGATTAAATTAATACTGGATCCTATTTGGGATAAAATGGTTTTTTTTCAATAACAAGCAAGGGTGGTAGGTTCTGGTTCTTCTGCTCGACGATGTAACTACATCAGCAAATCCAGACCATGTTTGCATCTTCTGGCAGCTGCTGCACAATCAAGGAATTTAACTTTATGTTCGGGGCATATTCTGGCTTTCACAATACATCTGCCAGTGGCGGCTCGCAGGTGAAAAAGTAAGTGAAGTGCAAATGAAGCAAGAAAATATCGCAATCATTTTTTTTCCAGAATTTTTTTATATGTAGAAGGAATAGAATATTTTTTTACGCCTTACCTAAATTTTGTATACTAAATCAATTCTCCTATCCTTCATAGCAGCAAATTTATTTATAACATCCTCATAAAATGGATGAGTTGCCCTAATCTCCTCCAGAAATTCCTTTTGAATTGAAATACTGCCAAGAGAAGTAAGTCTTTCTTGAGATATTGTATTTCTTAAATAAGTTTTTACACATTTGAAGCAAGAAAAACTTCTTTCCAATGATGCACCTGACGACGGTATTGTCAAAATAAGGGAAAACAATTTATATGCTTCGGTAAAAATATATTTATTTTTATTAATTCTTTTCACTTGCTCTTGCAGAGATATATTCCAATTACCCTCATTGGCAAAAATAAGACCAAGCTCATTTTTAAGTCGTTGACTTTTTGAAAATATTTCCCCATATAACTGTAACAAATTTTCAAACGGGCCAGTCGTAAAATTTAAACTATATTCGGAAAATTTAGCAGAACCTGCCAAACATGTTAAGTTTTTCACAGTCTTGAAATCTTAGTGTCATTTTCATTAAAATGTGGTCCAATATTTCATAAAAAAGGGTTCTATACTTAGCCCTAATTTCTTCAGGTGAAAGCTTAGCAAGCTCACGTTTGCAATGAATTATTTCTTTAATAGAATTTGCTTTATCAAAAATGTTCATTTCTTTTTTTTACAGAGCGCCTCACAACAGAGTTTTATATTGGATATGCAAAAATGAATGTCGACCGATTTTTTTTGGAGAACGTCAAATAGTATGTCCGTGATTGAAAAAATGTGATTAAACACTAATGCCAGAAACGTAAATTCAAAATCGTTCATCTCACCTAAAAATCCTTTCGCAAGGCGGATTGATTTTTCATCAGATTTGTCACAGTTTGTAATAAATTCAAAGGCGTCTTTTAATTTATTCCAATCTTGAACAATCACATTTACTAACTTCGAATTTGAAGTTGTAGCAACACGATAAATAAATATAACACAAAACAGTCAAGTTAACTGCAAAGGAACTCACCGGTCGCAGCGAAATCCGCGAAAATAAAAGTAAACAACCACCGCAAATTGAACGACACGTGGGTGTAGTGTACTGCGCCACCGAGAGCGTTGTATGGCGCTGGGCTCGACGTCATCGGATACGCATAGTAGGAAAATCGTAAACTAAACATAGCATCTCCAGCAAAGTCAAAGCGATTGAAAGTTTTAAAAAGTTTAAAATATTTATTCGAGATGTACAGTTTATTTTTTACCAATTAGGTGAATAAATGAATGTAAAAACTAAAATTTTAAGTGAAGTAGCAGCTACCTTCGCGTTTAATCTGATCGTACCAGTACATAGCTTTCCCTTGCTGACCTGTAGAAATACATATCAGCATTAAAAGCACTAAAAAATATAAAGTATATGAGACGCCTGGTATATAGTTTTAATTTATGCTCTTGTTATCATATTATTATACATACACAACCACAACTTTTGGAAAAACAATGTATGATAAAAAATTGTTTTTAAATCATAATAAACTATTATTACATTAAAAAAATCACCAGATTAACTAATAAGAAAATAATATAGTTATAGCTGCGCAATAAAAGTAAACAACATATTCACACACTTACCGAGTAGACCACTAGATTCAGCAGATTCAAAGTAAGCGAATCTCCTTTCTGGAAACCTTCCTCCATATTTAGCAACAATAAATAACTTCTTTTACCATATTTAATAACAAAAGCAACATCGTCACTGCTCTAAATACCGACGTTACTTCAGCATCTTGTAGCGAGAGTGACACAGCCGAAACTCGAAACCCGCGTTGCAGTCGCAGTGCAGCGTGCAGCAGGCATGTGACGTCAGCCCAACGAGAGCGCGTTTATTTGATTTAAACGAAAGGAGTAATTTCAAGAGCCTCTATAGTCAACAGAGTTTACTTTTTTGGAAGCAAACTTAGACAATTGATATTATAAAATAAAAAATTCAATTGTTTGTCACTTTTAATGTATAATTTTTTTTTTTTGGTGAACAGACCTATTCACCAGTAACGAAAAACTTAAATCAAACTCGTCAAAACTCATAACAAATAATTATATTTTTAAGCACAAGGAGTCATTTAGTACACTCAAATTAATATTCTGTACACCATACTACACTTTAAATAACTTAAAATTAAACTTCTGCCCCTCTTTCACAACACGTGGTACCGGTTATTAACTATAGATTGAAAACTTTGACATCTTAAGAACTTGATACTTCATCATCCATCATATCATAAAAAAAATTACCACTGCTACCCCTGTACAGCCTCCAAAAACCATCCTCGAAAATGTTTAGAAAGTTTTTTCCTAGCTTCCAGTTCGGTAACGGTAAGACGAAAAAAAGGGTGTTCGTGGGCCGATTGTAGAGGATAAACAAGCACGTCCTTTGGTAAAGAAAATAAGATTTCGATGGGGCGCAATTGCGTCCGATACAGGTACTTTTTTCGAAACCCCGTTGGCGGAAGATCAGGTCGCGACAGTTAAGTTTTCGGGGTAGATTTTTTTTCGGAATTTTTGGTAAACTCATGGCACGGGATGTCGCAGTCACTTAATCAAATTAAAAAAGTGGTAAAAAACGGGTTAAAATTCAAGCACTTTATAGAATGTGAGATAGAGAATTTAACGGAGATTTTAAATTAGGATACAACTTACAACAACTGTTTTTGTTTATATATTACTTGGGTAAAAAACATTACGAGGCCCTAGAGAACCCCCAGAGGTTAAACACCACACCATTAGAATTACAGTTAGACTTATACAAGGCAAGGCATTTTGAATTAGTTTTATTTTTTTTATGTTTTTGATCAGTTGATCTTAACGAAAGAAGTAAATACCCCAAGAAAACGTGTTGTTTCCTATAGACTCATACAAAGCTTAGACTTATCGGTCTTACTCGTGTTACGGTTAAATTTTGAAAAATTTGTTTGTTTTGAGCTTTCGTACCGCCGCAAGTGTGGTAAATCCGCCATATAGTAGGGCAAATTATTCAAGCATTGTTTTATTTTAACGTTTTTCAAATTTTATATAATACTTTTTTTAGGATAGGTAACAAGATTTTTTGCAAAAAAATGTAAACAAGCTGCCTGTCATTCCCATGGCTTCAGTTTTTACTAAAAAATTAATGTTTTTGTGTAACTTAAAAACACAATTGAAGTCAAAATGCATGAATCATTGCTTTAAACTTACTATTAACTACTAGCTGTATGGAGCATAAAAAATTAAGATGTAAATTTTTTAGGTTCAGTTAGATATTACAATATTGATAGGTAAGGTATACAGGGTGTTTTGTCAAATATTGCTTTGCTTAAGTTATGTAGAATCGTAAGTACAAAATATCGAGTTTCTATTCTATTCATTGCATAAACAATAAAAGAACTTTTAGACTTTTACCTAAGCACCCCTTAATTTTTTTGATATTGGTAATAAAACAAACGTTGAAATCAAAATTAATAAGTTAGTATACTTTTCGTGATAAATAAATTGTTTTTGTTATTTGCCATATACAAATTTTTATGAAATTATCTTTACAAAAATGCCAATTACTGGCACTGCACTGGTAGCTTCGGAGATATCTTCGTTTCAGATTTATTTTTTTAAAGGTAGAAAAGTCGTTAAAATTTATTTATTGTTTAGTTTTTTATTTTTTTATTTTAGTATTAGTTGATGTAAAAAACCCATATCAATTAAAAAACGCACCGATGTCTTAGTTATTTACCGAATTTTAAAATTGTTATATCATTTTGCTTGGAAATAATGTGGCATTATAACTTTTAATTTAGTTTTATTGCGATGTTGCATGTAAAACTTCTACAGAGGGATCAAACATCCATATTTTTAAAATGGGTTCGCCACCTTGAACTTTAAAAAGATGACAGCTGTATATACAAAATTCCGAAATTTTGTGCCTTAGTCTTTGCAAAATGTTTACCGTTATTATACTCGGACGATTTTTTACAACGTTCTGGTCATATAAATCTCGTGCAGTTTTTTTTGGTGCAGTGGTAATTAAGGAGTCGTACTTAAAGCCATATAAATCTCGAATGGGCACCTATATGCAGCTAATTTTTTAGTTTTTGGTTAAAATGGATACTTTTTCATATTTTTTATATAAAAATTAAACCAAACTTTGACAAACTTTTTTTGCATGCTGTACAAGTTAAAAAAAGTACATAAATATAGTAATTCCTAAAAAGACCCCAAATTTCTGAGATAGAGGCATTAATATTTAAAAAGTTTTGATAAACAGTATTTATATAAGAAATTAGAAAAACATTTGCTATATTTAGTATCATATTTTCTGTTTTGAAAATGATGTATAGAAACATGTTAATTTCAGATTTAAAATATTTACTAACTTTAAGGCCTCCCCTCCGAGAACTGTAATTACATTTTTGTTTCTCAACTTTTTTTCTATTAGTAACACTATCTTAAAAATAGATTGCTAGAATATATTAAGAATATTGCAAAATTACATTTGGGACTTATGTCGTGCTAGGCGGCTGTGCTTTGGCCGCTGACGCCAGCGAATCAAGACCTCTTGGGGCAAAAAAGATTCGGTAGGTCAAAAGCGAAAAATAAGATTGAGTTATAAAAAAATGCATAAAATTTTCATATTCAAGGAAAATCCATGTGACGATTTTCCTTCAAGGTGGGCCGTGTCAAATTTAGTTTAGGCAAATGTCAGGGTAAGCATTTTGATAGGATGAACTTTCTAGCCCGACAGGGGTGCAGAAGTTTGCAAATATCTCCTACTTAATTTGTTTTAAGTTTTAGCAAGTATTTTTCATGCCGACTTTTGAATTTCAAATGGACGTAATTATAATAATAAATGCGTGATGTCAGACATGACATAGTTACTCTCTTCGGTATACATTACAAGTGTATTAAAGTGCCGCTGATTTTAGTATCTTTGTGATTTCCTGTGCAATATTAAAATATAAGGTGTTAAAGCAATTTGGTTCAGAGTAGATTCATTTTCCAGTAAACGGTGATTCAAGTTCCCGTTTTCGTTTACTACAAAGTTGGTCTTTGAGGAGTGGAATATAAGGGAGGGTGATACGTTTTTTTCCCAAACGATCAGGATAGTATATATGCTCACCAATTTTCCGTCAATTTAACCAATTTCCGCTTTTCCTTTCGAGGATGATTTTTAAAGCCAGTGTAAAGGCGGTAAAAGTTTTTTCAAATGATAAAGGTTAAATAAAAAATGGTGTAAAAAATGTTCAAAATTATTACGATATATTAAGTGCAGATTCAATTCAAAATTAATATCAATTTCTAAATTAAATGACCTAACAACATTCATTTAAAAGTCATTTAAGAAATCGTGGTTCTTCTTTAAGGCATATCAAACTGATTCGGTCTAAAACCAAGAACTACGATTTCTTAATTTATTTAATTTTACTAATAAGAAATACCTCAGTCCACAATAATATTTAATATAGCCACCTTATAACATCTAGAATTAGAATTTCTGATCAGCACCTTTCCTTTGTTGGGCAACGCTGCAAGTGTTGTCAGTGACTCTGCAACAATATATCCCAAGCCTTTTGACTGTCCCAATCTAAATGAAAAGTCACCATGTTTTATGAAACCTATGATTGACCTCGAACACGACGTTTTAATTGTCTTCGGTTCTGGTAACCATAGATTCTGCATTTGCGTCCGGAAGTCATTTAAAATTTTAGCATCCGTTGGGGTGGAAGGCTACGATAATACCATTCTGTCATTTTAATTGATCATTTAAGTTTTTGCCTTTAAGTAAATCACCAGATTAGGGCCGTTTTAACATTCTCTTTTAAATTTGAAGTAAAAATGGATATTTTAAAGTGCTTTTATTTAAACAAAAAAAAAATCAGAAATTTGACAATTACGCTCCATTTAAAATAGCATATTTTATCAGTAAACCAAAAAAGCCTTTTTGAAAAGTCATAAAATATATTCAGAGTTACATTTATAGGGTGACTCACAAAGTCACTCGTTTTTACAACATTATGATTAGCTAACGTACATTTCAGAAAGACAGAGGGTTCTAAATTACTTTAATTCCAGGAAAGAGCCCTATTTTAGGTGGGAAAAGTTAAAAAATTATTATATAATTTGTAATATTTTCTAAACATATTAAGTGGTTTAACTTGTTCATAGCTGACACACAAAATGGCAGAAAAGGTAAAAACAGTAAAAACCAAATTGATTTGCCAGTGGTATTTTTATAGGCAAATAGTAATTTGTATTTGTTGCAACTCGGAAAAGAAATTGATAATAAAAAAAAGATTTCTTTATGTCAATATTTTAGACATTATTGACACGCCCATTTATCTGTACTGAGGTCGTCGTGGTGTTATGCCTTACACTGCAAGCAAAGTTTTAACTTCAGCCCAAAGCTATTCTTTCCCATATTTCGTGCACGGGGGCTTTGTTAAATTAACAATTTCGAGAAACTCACTTTTAATCAAAGTAAGCCATTGAATATCATTTTTTCTTTAAGAACCTATAGTTAGTTTTTGAAACTTCCTAGAATTTTTGAGCGAGAACTAAGGTCTAACATCTGTTCAAAATATTCCTCGAAAACATCTGCATTCATGTCTCAGTTTTTACTGGCTGAAATACACCCTTCGCTACAATCCACGAAGCCAGTATTACTGTCTTCCACAAAGCTATTAATCCTACCAATATGCTTGACTGTCAACCGCCTTGCTTTGCCAGAATGCACTTCAGTGCATTAAACCTCTAAAAAAGCCTTATTTTAGAACTCTCCACAGTATACCTCGTCTTGCGCATAGAAGTCTTTTCACACGTCGGCCAATATTTTATCAAAGTCATACTTTCTATCTTTTACCGAGATTTGATATTTAAACTTAAAATTGTAAAATTGTTTACAATATTTTTTTTTCACAGTCTATTTTCCTCTTTTTTTTCAAAAATAATGCATATTTATATTTTTTAGTTTTTTTAAATATATGAGTTCAACTGTTGTAGTAACAAATTTGTTTTGAAAAACTGCATTTATTACTTTATACGAAATTTTAGTATGTCACACCGTTCCTTTAAAGAAAACAATTTTTTTAGACAAATTAGCCATCAAATTAGAAATGAGCAAATACAAATAATGTTGTTTCCAAAGTCTGTTTATAAAAGATTAGCAATATTCTATACGCGTTTATTGGATTGCGAATGAAAAGTTTGTTTTCGGTGTTATTTCCGCCCCAAAAATAAGTGAATTTTTTAACCGTATTATTAGCAAAAACGACTGAGTTCGCCCCGTGAGGCAAACGTTTTTTAAATAAAATATAGCTTGTGTATTTTTTTAAAGTAATAGTAATAACGTTTTAGTTAGTACCAATGGCTGAAAAAGCATTAATAATTATTCTCACCTGTCCCTTTCCAATAGACCTTTTCCTTTTTCTACGTAGTTTCTGCAGCAATATTTTATGTTCTTGTCTAAGATTTTTTCTTTTTTGTGCCAGCAAATCTTTATATTTGGGCTCTATAGGTTCTATTTCAAGATCTCCCTGTTCAGGGATGCAAATTATGCTGAATCTGGAACACACTCCTTTATTTACTGGTGCGACTTTTACTGGTATTAAACAATTTTTTGGTAATGAAGTTAAAACTGTTATGTTGGAATTACACATAAGCTGCTCCTTAAAGTTAAAAATACAAATGTATATACAGTTGATTCAAAAGTCATTTTTAATAACAACTTCTGCCTTAAAACATTTAAAAACTTTATTACTATTGTTTATTTTGTTGTAATTAAATAGGCTGTGTCAAAAATACAAGAACATACAAAGTTATCAAGAGTAAGCATCTTTATTTTTTAGGTTGACAAAAACGTAATTTACAAAATTTGCTTTTCTTTCGTTGTATACAAATTTTCTACTAAAAAAACAATTAATGAACGTCAACGATAATTTATAATTTACATTACCAATTAAAAAAAAACAAATTTCTGTCTAAAAAAATATTGATCAGAGTTCAGTGAGAGATGATGATAAAAGATGGCCCGAATCTCTGCTGATCCAGACCAGGCCAAGGCCCCAGCAAATGCAAAGCGCGTGAAAGACATTTTCTCTAAAAACGTCTCGCAAGAGAACTCCAAGGTTCGACTACCCAGACCCCCTACCAGGACCAAGAACTTTAGGTACAATACAACATATCTTAAGGAGGTTTTAAATCTAGTTAATGTTATTGTTAAAGTGGCATATAGACCAAATTTAACATGACAATAAATATTTTGTGACAAATATTTTAAGCTCTAATATATCAACCATATCACTATAATACAAATTCAAATTTATTTTGCAACTAGCTTAAAAATAAGGTTCATAAACAAAATCTGCAAAATCATTGTTTTCTAATCCCTAATATCAAGGCTACTCCCAAACACCTCATTTTTTAAAACTTTTTAAAAGCTAAAAACAAGGAGTTTCAAAACAAATATATTTTTTATTCTAGTTTGTTTCAAATTATGCAATATTATATATCAATAAAAATAAATTCCTTTTACCTGTATGTTTTTTAGTAATATTTTATTCCGTAGAACCATAAATGAATCACAGTTTTTGCCAGACCAATCGGCAATTAGAATTCTCCAATTAAAAGAAAGTGGCGACACAATTCCAAACCTATTAAAATTTGTTCGCTTATTGGGCGGCAATCTAAAAAATTAAAATATGCTTGCCATAATTAAACCCTAAACATAACATTGGATAAAATCACAATAAAGACAACTTTTGCACCGCACTTATAAAGGATCATGATGAAATGATGACAGTATAAAGGGTTTTAAAGAAAAAGAAAATTGTTATAACAACTATAATATTTCCTCTCATTTAAAAACAAAAAGTATCAATTTCTTTTTTCCCTAATATATTCTCAATTTATTCCGAAGATAATTGGATTTGATTCAACGTCAGGAAACGTAGAGTATGATAAGTCATTGACTGGGTAACCGTTGGGGGAAAACCGTGTTCTGCTCCCTGCAAACTGCTAAAATAATAATAGTTGTTCTAGTGATACAATAATGACTCTATCCATCTACAGCGTTTTCGTACATATAAGAAGCACTACTACTCGCTACTGTTAAATAATTATTTGTAGATTATTTGTAGACCAGAATTTACATATATATATATATATATATATATATATATATATATATATATATATATATATATATATATATAGTTAAATTGTGTATTCTTGGGATATGGTCCTTTAGTTTAAAAAATAACTACATTAAAGAAGTAGCACAAATCTTTATTATTGACTTTTCGGCCGTACGTTCAGGCCTTTTTCAAAATATAAATAGTAAAAAGAAACTCGAGGAAATATCTGTGTTTCGGTCATAGTAATCCATTTGGTCACGTCACAGACATTACACACATATAGTATTAAGATTCATTTTATTAAAAATCACAGATCAAAACAACGGTAACACATTGGAAGACAAGACAAGACGTTCACCTTTACATGTCATTAGACATACTGATATATATATATATATATATATATATATATATATATATATATATATATATATATATAGACATCTTCACTAGCGGTATGACCAAGTTGAGAGAATAAGAAACTTGGATTCCCTAACAGGAGCCAACACACATTTGTAACTTCGATCAGAAAAGCCCAAAATTTAGGGCCAACATTTGACGTCTCTACCGAGTAACTTTAGCCACTTGCCGGAACATCCAAGACCAAGGGAATCAATAAAAAACAGAGAGATGATTGTGAATGAATGAATTCTTAAAAAGAAAAAAGGAAAATAGAGGGCATGTTCACAAAAAAAAATGTGTGTCTGACTCCTGTCAGTGAATCCACGTTTGTTTTTTAAGATTTATCTCCAAGTTTCTTACATTCTAAAAGTAAAGTTTCTTGTACTCTCTTTAGAGTCAGAATGAAATTCTGGAGAGGTGAAAGCAATAGCCTCCAACAGTAAGTCTAATTTTAACATTATTTTTGTGGCCAAAATTAATATCGTTGTTATTTTCTAAATTCACAAGTAAATCATAGTTTTGGATGGAACCTGTTAAACGCATTAATAATTTCTTGGATTTTATTTGATGTACCAGTTTTATAGAATTGCAAATGACTAACCTGAAAAACTTTTCCCTACATGTGTCAGTAATATAGTCTTCTTCTTGCTCACCAGCTATAGTATCAGGATAGAGTATATCAGTTTGAGATCTTTCAAAGGCTATCGATTCGCTTTCCCTGAGACCACCAGCACGGCCGCCCCACATTACAAAAGACAAGAAAAAAGACTGAGACCAGCTTGATGGTACAATCACATCCCATCCACTAGCATATCCTAAATTAACAATTGCAATAAATTATAGTAAAAGTTGACATTTTAATTACAAAATATTTTAGATCCGGAAGTTATATTTCCCTTATTTTATTAAAAACAGCATTTTTGTGTTGGAATATATTCAAAACTTTACATGGCCTCAAAATGATTCTGGCTATAACCTTTTTAGATAGAATCATATTGCTATCACTGAAGGAAGTTTTAAATTAAACAGTACTAGAGCATATAATCCCAGCAAATCTAAACTCAAAATAAATTAAAGCGAACAGCACCAATCACTCTCATAGCCAACATGGGACAGAAGACAGAGATTTGCGAAAGGCTAATATGGCACCGTTAATGTGATCAAAAATTTATTATTATTAACGACATGTAAAACAGGGCATTTTTATTCAATTAGTTATTTTTTAGTTGGTATAGCTCCAGGTCTAAATTAAATACATTATTATCCTTCCTCCCTCCCCGACTAAAATCGTCTCTTTTCTCAAGGCTCAAATGTACAAATGAAAATGGGAAAGCTAACAATTTGTCTATAACGATAACTAATAACTAAGATGAAAACAGGGATATGCGAAACCATTAAAGTCTGTCCTTCTAGTGCCTAAATACATAAATTATTTCTTTTGGTAACTTGTAAGAACCAACTTAAAATCGGTCATTCAACTTTAAATCCCTAATACAAGACCTTTTTTTAACAAATACACCGACAAATATTGTATTAAGGAAAAAACAAATTTATTATATAGAAATCCGTTTTTAAAAGTCTTTGACAACTAAATTTTTATTTACTTCTAGATATTTAAAAAAAGTAAAATCACATTTCACGCCCTTAATAATGTCGAGAAAATCCAGAAACTGATCTTTAGGTTATTATTTTTAAAACCGTTAATAAAAAATCGTCTTAAAAAACCTCATTGAGTTGAAGAAAATCACACCTTTAAGAGTGGTATTTCAAAGAATGCAGTCGGTTTTTAGATAAATAATTTTGAAAACTATTGACGGAAGAATTGATTTGTCTTTTGACTCATTTAGTTGAAAAGATATTGTTATAATCATAAAAACGCAATTTACCCTTTTTCACAACTTCGAGAATTCATCCCCTCAAGAGGGGCATTTCAAAAAAATCAGATTTCACTAAAAGTGAATTTCGAAAAATCCAAAAATCGGTTTTTAGATAATTATATGTAAAACTATTGCCAAAAGTATTATTTAAAAACTCATTTAAGTGAACTGATATTGTAGAAAAAGGAGAAACACAATTCTCCCCATTTCACCCCCTTAATGGACATCCAGAATTAGGATTTTTAAATAAATATTTTTGAAAAACATTAAAGAAGAAATTGTTTTACAAATTCATTTATTTGAAGACATATTGTAAAAAATGGAAAAATAAAATTCACCCCTTTAAAAAATCTAGAATCTGATTTTTAAATAATTATATTTCAAAAGTCATGTGGAATGAATTGTTTTAAAAACTCATTTAGTTGAAGAAATGTTGTAAAATAGTAGAAACATTTTTCACCTCTTTTCACTCTTCTAAGTGAGAGTGTTAACTTGCTCCTACATCACAAAAAACTCAGTCAGTCAATCACGGTAGTGTTTTGTCTTCCCCATCGACCCCCTTAGAAGATACATTTTCAAAAATAATGAACACTTGTTATTTTATTTTTCTGGAGGCTATAATACAGTGTTACCATAGTAACTTCAAAAAAAGTCTTAATACGAATTGGATACAATTTTGTAAAATCCATCCTTAGTGCAGGTATTCAATAATATTTCCACCAAATCTGAAACAACGATTTAGGCCGTGCGTTGTCTGTCATTCAGCTACGGTACTGTTTTATAGGTATAGATATATTGATTATTCATATTACATTCATGCTTATTTTTATAGTGGCTACATAAAAACCAACAAATTCTATTTGTATGCAAGGAAAATACAACATACCACTTGTTACTTTAGTGTTAGATGAGATTCGTGATTTCTCTCATTACAAGCATTTTTATTGAAATACAGGTGAAAATAAGCTTTTTCTTGTTTTGAGTTTAGAATTTATGTGACTTAACAAAACCTCAAAACACATATATTGTTCACATCGCCTATATATTACCATTATTTTCAGAAGTTCTATTTCCTGGCCTCCATAATAAAATGATGGGTATGACTGATTCCTTTTCTAATGATAATTCTGAACCAGGAATTAAAAATTTGCTTCTTAAATTACAAATCTCTGAGTTGGGTACCTTAAAATATTAATTAGAACAAATACATAGTGTTACAATACATTTTTAAAATATTTCAGTTTAAATAATACCTTAACCTGTATCAAATATCTCCTTCTTGATACTAAACCATTTGTCACATTATAATTATATATTCTTAAATTTCTCTTCATATTAACCGAATTTACCATGGCGCCAACCATGGAGGAAGTTGAAGGTGGGGAAGAAGTGGTCATTTGCTGAGTAGCGTTATTGCCACACACGGAAAGACTGGCAAGAACCAAGAGAGTAGAACTTGTTTGAGTCAATAGTCACTAAGGAATATGGGCGAACGAGCTAGCTAAGCTTGGAGTCAACAAGCCATCCATAGGACCAAAACCAATTCTAGGAAGAACAATGGAGATAGTTCTCAATGACTGATCGCACTGTGTCTATTACACCTTGAGTGAGAAGTGCAAAAGTTATGACAAAGGAAGGTAGATTAACGAGTTTGTCATGGGACCAGATAAGGTCAAAATGACCTGGCTGCTGGCAAGAAGTAGCCAGAATGTTTTCTAACACTCTAACTTTGTCAATGAGGGTATTTCTATTATAATAATAAAGCTTATTTTGGTTTTTGTTTTGTTTGTTTGTTGTTTAACTCGTAGGGGTGCTTTTAGGTGACTGTCTATTAACATCATCTAAGACATCATAGGCATAATTGAAGACTTGATCCAACTGGAGAGGAGGGGGAAACTCCGCTGCACTACTTGTGTAGATGTGAGGCTGGAGCTAGAATAGGGTATGACATTTTGGCGCTGCGGTCTTGGAGATGGACGAGGTTAAGGATCTCCTTTTGAAAGGAGCTAAGTCAACAGGTTTGGCATATTTAAAAAAAAATCCATCGGCTAGCTGTTTATAGTGAGCTCTAGGGACAGGCAGCAAAGACTAATTTGACCCATCAGCCTCCCCTTAAAGAATTCACAAAAAAACATTTCTTTACAAATACTCACCTTATTATCTTTAACAAATTTTCTTATATCATCATTAAATAAAGGACTTAAAGACAGATTTTTCTGCAAACTATCAAAATCTGCTTCACCAGAATTAATATTAACTACTTTGGTTCGTTTTTTTGGTAAGTTCAATCTTGGATCATAAACCATCACAGAAAATACTGTATTTGGGGAGAGGTAACTAGTATCTGTCATATTTTTAAATGCCTCATTTTGTTCTGATAAAACTTCAAGAGGATATTCATTAAACCAATTTGGAAGGTTCTCAGACTTATTTTCCAGATCTACTAACCTAAATATAGAAATCTCAAAATTACTTAACAGAAAATAAGAACTCGCTAGAAATAAGAAGAAAATAAAGATTTTGTTTTTAATTTTTAGTATAGCGAGTAGTATAATGGGTGTGGCTTAATGGGAGATTTCTTGTCACAAAATAAGAAAAATATATATATACAAATAGCATAAAACGGAAGCTTTCACGGCTTTGGTCAATTAAGAAATCTTGGTTCTTGGGATTAGACCGTGTCAAACTGGAATTACTATCTTTAGCCTTCGATTGCACGAGGCATCTTTAGAGATCTTTACTCCATGAGATCTTAACACTGAATGATTCAGTGTTCAAATTGCATTGAGTAAAGATGTCTGAAGATGCCCCGTGCAAATGAAGGCGAAACATTGGTCAGTAATTTCAAATTGACAATCCAATCCAAATCCAAATCCCATGATTTCTATATAGACATAGGTTTAAAACGTCTTCATTTTCAAGATACAGGGTTTTAAAGAGTTATATTGGTATTGGCTTGATTGATAATTTGATGTTATATTTATGTTATTTATACTTATTCTCTAAGTAATTTTACAAAAAAAAAGATACTCTTAGTTTAATCTACCATGTCTAAGATATTTTAATTTTAAGTAATATCTAACATTAATAAAATCAAATATTAAAGAAAGAGTTGGAATATTAAAAACACGTACCAAAGCTAAAAATAGGGTTGCTTTTATGTCCCTCTTTTAGAACAAAATAAAGTATTTCAAATTAAGGTAGCTGGTATATAGTTGCATTTATCGACTTAAACTACAAAGGAACTTTTTTGTAGAAAATTAATCAGAGAATAAGTATCATACATCGAAATACATTAATGGCAAAAAAATGCATAAACTTAGTCTACTACCACTGGTTGGTAATACAGTCAAGAATGTATAATGTAATATTTTATTTCTGTAAATGTACTTACAATATTGAAATTAATTTCAATTCAATAATCTGGTTTGAATATACAAAGAAAAACGAAACTTAAAATTAATCCACTTTGAATTTATGTATATGTAAAATTTCTGTTTTATTGTATGCCAAAGAGTATCCCTTAAACCGATAATCCATCATTTTTAAAACACACTGTACATTTATGTTCTAGCTAAGGGCTATACAACACGCGGCCCCCAACGCTTTATTTTGTTGTCCTCCTTATGTTGACGAACCCATATATTATATAAGTTTATGGTTAACAAATTTATAAATAAATACTTTGTAGTACACGAATAGAAGATAGTAATTTATAGTTTTTTTAAAAAGAAACCAACTAAGTGGACCGGACATGTAAAGAAGCTAGAAACTCGTTTTATGTTTGTAACTAACTGTATTGATTCGGGCCATACTTAGTGGAAATCCATAACAAAAATTTATGGCACTAAATAAAAAACAACGTTTACTTAACATTTCCATTATATTTAAAAAATACGATTTTCTTTAAATATAGCAGCCTCCAATGCTTTGTTCTGCGGTCCTCCTTAATGAATAAATAAATAATTTTGTGATGAATAAATAAAAAAATGTAGTACACGAACAGAGCACTCAGCGCTCGCATCAACCTTTGACAACCGGCAACCCAAACCCATAAAATTGCATTATCATTAAAGGCGCCTATGATACACAGAGATGAAGCAAAATAGAATTCTTTTTTCATCAAATTCATCAAATACTAATATTAATATACATAACTTGACTAATGAAAACCGACGCCCACAAAATTCATATTAAAGTATAACCACATTTATTTCAGTTATTTTTAAGTTTATTTTATAAATACAAAAAAACTATTTAATGTCCACCCCATTTATTTTTTTAAGCAGCCAAGATAAACATTTTAAAGTGGGCATACTTCAATAGGACAGTAAATGGTTTTTTTTATGTAATATCAAGATCGAAGAAAAAAGTTTAATGGAAAGGCAAAAACCCCTTTTAAGCATAATTCATCCCAAAATATGAGGTCCTTAAAGGCACCTATTTTAAAATGGCGACCACTAGTAAATTTGAGAGAATCTAGAAAAATGGAAAACAAAAATTTTTGGAAACTTAATTAAGTATTTGAAATGTTCTTATGAGCCTGGTGGCTAATAAGAGCTTTTCTACTTACAGGGGTTTTAAAAACGAGAAAATTTTAAGTTTATTTAAAATTAGAACACCCTGTCCTGTAAATGCCAAAGGACAATAGTTAGGTTAGGTTAGGTTAGACCAATTTAAATAGGGATCACGTAAAACAAATTTTTCTTCTCCTTCCATCCATCTTTACTGAAGGTTTCGACAATTATTTCTATTCCGAAGGTTAAAGGTTCAATCAGGATGAATGATTTTAGACCAGTTAATATGCTTGGGGCAATTGAAAAAGTATTGGAAAAAATAGTTTACCAGCAACTGATAGATTACATAAGTTCGAATAATATTTTAATTGTAAATCAATCTGGATTTTGACAAAAACCCGGCTGTGAAACAGCATTGCAAAATGTTCTTTATGACTGGAAACACTTATTAGGTGACAATTATACCATAGAAGCAGTGTTTCTTGATTTACAGCGTGTGTTCGAAACAATAGATAGAACTATATTACTACAAAACTTACAAGGTTATGGTATAGTTGAGGATATTTTGAATTGGTTTGGGGACTACTTGTAAAACAGAAAACAGGTTATAAAGATAAAAGTAACATCTGAAATTTCGTGTGATGCTGGGGTGCCACAGCGTAGTACTACATAAATGATATTTCGACTGGTGAAAACGTGTTCCTGACGATACTCTATTATATTTTTATTCCAAAAATCTTGATCACCTTTTCACTAATATTAATGAAGATCTTCTCCAACTTAAGATGCGGTTTACCAAAAATATTTTGAAAGGAAATAAAAAAAAACTAAATGTATGTTAATTGGAAATAAAAAACTATCAAAAAGAGTTTATTGTGAGGAATTATAATTGTAAAAATAGGTGATGATATAGTTGAGGCTGTTGATCAAATGAAATACCTAGGATTTATTATTGTTACAAATCTGAATTTCAAAGACCATTTATTATATATAATTGACAAGGGTCTAAAAAGGTGAACTTTGCTTCTAGAGTAGCTTCGTTTGTGTTTCAGTTTTCAAGGATTGCCGTTTATAATACCTTAATTTTGCTCACCATAAAAATGAAATTTCCAGGCTACAGAAATTGCAGAATAGGGTGATGTGCATTATTTTGAGTAAAAAAAAAAGAAACTCCCGTAAGGGATGTGCTCAAAGCTTGAGACTGGCTTCCAGTTCGAAAGTTTCTAGACTTCCAGGTCATGGTATTACTATTTAAAATGAGAATGGATTAACATCAAATTATTTATCCGACGAGTTATTACAAATGATTCTGTCCACTAGTACTAGAAATAGAAAACATTTTTATGTAATTACTAAAAATTAAAAAAGGACAGAAAACTCTTTGTTTCATAAGGGGATTAACTGTTTTAACGCTCTTCCAGAAAAAATAAAAAGTTTGAATAGCTTAAGTTTGTTTAAAAAACATTTAAGGGAGTATTTGAGGTAATTAGCTGTATTATGTCAATGTTTTATACTTTTAATGTAAATGTACAACTTTATGTTAAAATTGTTGTATTTGTTTTGTGTGTATTTTGAATTTTTGTTTATATTGGCCACTTAAATTTTGTATTAACTACACACCTTGACTGTATTATTACTTCCTTATTTTTTGTATAATTAGTTCTGTATGAATAGGTAATTGAATTGTGTAAAGTCATATTATAAGATAAGTTTTTTTTGTGAACAATTTTATTTATAATTGACACTTATTATTGTTTTATTATATATTAGCCAAAGTGCTAAATAAAAGATTGTTAATTAATTTTTTTTTTTAGTTTCTGATACAGTTACAAGTGATCGCTATTTTAAATCGATTATTTAAGCTTCCCCATATTATAGAGATAAATTAGGGATGAAAAGACCCTTCAAAAGTCTAGCTAGTCGACTCCTTCTCATTTAATTATTTTCTTCAAAACTGAGTCTAGCCACCCGTTTTTGAACTTTTTGATCACGAAACATACAAAAAAATATTTAGTTTGCTATTGAAGTGTGCTAAATTTCAGTTTTAATTTTGTGCGGTCCTAGGTATTTTGTTTCGTTCTTTGCGGACTTCTGCCTATCTAATGCTGTATAGCTCTGTCCTAGCCAATAATTCTTGTATATAACCGTTTATATAACAGCTTACACATTTGTTTTTTTTTATATGAAAAAGTAATCACATAACACTCAAGAAAAGGTAATTAATAATCAATTGGATAATATTCTTGAATTATAAATACTTTAAGTGATATACCTTGAAATTATTAATTATTTATTATTATTATTTTATTATTATTAAAACTTTACAAATGATATCTGACAATAAATTAAGTATCAATGGCACTCAAAGACTTTACACAAGCAAATTTGAAGAGGCTAATCAAAATTTAAAAAAAAATCAAATTTGGGAAGTATAGATTAAAATACTTCTTAATTTTTCTAAACTGAACCACTACAAAACTATATTTAAATTTATACATTTACATATTTAGATAAAAAACTTATGTCAGGTTTAAACAAAAAATGTATTTATTTTTCTATACTATTTATGATGCATTATAATAGAAGTGTTTCTCACCTGAGAGCACTTTTTAATATAGGAGTTGACAAAGGGCCAGTTAATCTGAAAGTTCCAAGTTCACATTCCAGTTCTCTTAAAACTACACTTTGGGAGCCACAATATCTCAAAATGCGTTCGTTTTCAGCCATATTCGATATATTTAATTCATACAGACCAATCAAGATATCTCTTAATTGCTTATAGTAAGCCGGATGAACAAACAACCACAATATACCGTTCTCTGCTCCTACGTTGTACTTCCAAAAAAAATCTACCTGACCTATAGCTTTTCTAACTACAGTCTGGCTATCACTAGGTTGAAACACTGTGACTATCCCGAATTTTTTACCTAAAAAGCAGAAAAAAAACATAAGGCGATCGAAATATATTAAAGTAAAATCCGAGTTATACGTTTTCGCTTGAACACTTAATTAACTTACCAGGAAAGTAATTTTCGGAATGTTCCCGGGACGTTCCCATTCCCGTCAACGTTCCCAAAAATGGGCAAGTGATAGACAGTTGCTATAAAAATATTCTTTTTTTATTTTTAAAAAGAGACATTTCCATTTTATTCCGTAATTTTGTTTGTACAATTTTAGGCTAATCATGAGCCATAACATAGATAAAGATTAAATAATGAGCTAATGTCTACTAACTTTAAAAAGATTTTGTTCATGTTAGATTTGTGTAATCTATTTTCCGGAAATAAATAAGGATCGCAGAGAAGAAAAAAAAGATACTACTAGTACATGAGGGTGTTTTATACAGCTGTAAACGTATGAATTTTCTAAATAGGACACATATTTTTTCTAAAATTCATTTTAGAAATATAGAATATTTCTCTTTTTTGTTTAGCAGGTATACATACTTAAAAATGTAAAAATGTAGCCACAGTTAGGTGTTTTGGTAAGTAATAAATGATAAATCTAGGTAAACTAACAAGAAGATTGCAGAGGAAAAAAGATTTTTTTAAAATTTACCCAATTTACCTCAAATTTTGCACAAAAGTCAAATGTTATATAGGAATGAAGTGCGGACATTTTGGTATAAATCCAAAATAGCAAAATAAAATAGCGGCCTAATAAAATATTTAAAAAATTATCCTGAAAAATTTACTTTTTAGATTAATTTCTAATTTTGTGCAAGCATTAAGTGTGATATAGAGATAAACTCTTACGAATTCAACATGACGGAATATCAATGTAAAAACTACTTATTCAATTTCAAGTGTGGCATAGGTAGAAATTGCTAAAATATTGGAAGGCATTCAATATGGTGGAATAAAACGATGTACAATATAAATATTTGAAAAAACAGTATATATGTTACTAAATGGCTATGTACCGACCTAAATCGGGTCACATTTCTCTCTTCCTAATAAGAGGAAAGATTCATAATGAAGGCAGTTCCAGGTTAAGAAAATTTACTGATTTTTTCTACCTTCTAGGTGAGTGTACAAGTATTACCTTGGAAAAATAATTCATACTTCTCAAATCCTATTATTTTCTAAAAAAATAATTCAAAAATGTCTTATAGGTAATATTAAAAGAGATATATCTCTTTTATAGATATGTATCACAATAGAAAGAATATTACTACAATTTGCAATTTTTGTATTTTCCCAGAAGTGCGAGAAAGCTAAGGAACAGGAACATTCCTGCGGAACGTTAACATACGTACAGGGTGGTCGAAATTGGTCTGTTTTAACAGAGAAAAACCTATTTCCTGACTAGATAGAGCAAAACTGATTTAGGTGTCATGGGCTCGATTTCTGAGAAATGTTTAATGGCAAAAACCGCCTGCCGATATTTTCACTGCCAACTGAGATATAGGGCGTTTTTCAATTTTCGGCCATTTTGAAAATTGTCCATAACTTTTTTATTTTGCGGAATATTAACATTCTGCAAAGACATTCTAAAGGCACTTTTTTATGTGCAATCCAGTGGCATACTCAGATTTTTTCTATAGTTGTCCGTTTTATCATAAATAGGCAAAACTTTTTTTTTCAAATGGAAATCATAGTTGGCTATAAATTATAAAAAATGCTCGCGTTTAGCTCTTTTCAGTGATATAAAGTTGTAGGTACTTATTTTCAAAAATAACGAAAATATTAGGTGTTTTTGGTTTACATCGAAGTAGGCTTTGATTTGTGATGACAATATCTCAATTATGTATTGTTAAGATTTATAGTTTGTTAGCAACTTAAACACAACTTTAAATAACACTAGCTAACGTTATTTTAATTATTTATTATTAATTTTTTTTATTTTTTTTTTGTTTACATAGCAAAGTTGAACAAAATTAACAAACTAAACTACTATTTACAGCTACAAGTGAAAATAAAAAATAATTATGAAAATCTAGGTATTTAGTTAGATAGGTTTCTGATAAATATATTTAGAGAAGTTGTTCAAATTGAGCCCCTCCCTGTTGAATACAAACTAAGCATCTTTTGCGTACCGAGTTGCAACTATTTATTAGTTCAACTGGGCTAATAGATGCAAAAGCTTGCCTAGTGGCCTCTTGCAATTCTTCTTTTGTGTGAAAGGTTCTTCCTTTAAATATCAAGTCCTTCAATCTTCCCCACAAAAAAAACTCTAAGGGAGTTAAGTCACAGGACCTAGCAGGCCAAGGTATGGGGCCCCACGTACCAATCCAATTTTCTCGAAATTCGAAGTTTAAAAGATCAGTTGTGATCCTTGCATTGTGCGGGGGACAACCATCTTGTTGATAGTAGATATTTCTGGCATCAGCTAAAGGTATGTCTTCCAACAAAGGGACAATATATGTGCGCAAAATATTTACATAATCATCTGCAGTTAAATTTCCATCGTAAAAATAAGGTCCCACAAATCTTCCTCGGAATATCCCCACCCATATATTGAATCCACACCGACCTTGCCGGTCTTGTTGCACAACTACGTGTGGATTTTCAGTGGACCAGTGATATGAATTATATCTATTAAATATACCAGAAGTATCTACTCTGGATTCATCACTCCAAATAATATTTAATGGAAAATTCTCATTCTCCATGAATTTTTGCTCATACCACTGACAAAATCTCAATCTTCTAGCGGCGTCCCCTTCACGGAGTTGATGAACTCTTCTCGTTCTGTACGGTTTGAATTTATGTTTTTTGAGTATTTTTAAAACGGTGGTCTTTGGAACATTCGTTATATTAGCCAATGTTCGAGAGGAGGTGCCAGGATGATCTAATACCTCACCAATTATATTTAGCTGCTGGATTTCCTTTTCTTCCTTTAGTTCATAATGCCTTGTTCTTAACTTTTTAAAACTTCCGTAATTTACTAAATTACTTTTTAATGTTTGATAAATTCGGTTATCCGGTTGACGTCGCTCGGGAAATGTATTAAAATATAATTCACTAGCTGCTTCAGGAACTTCGTTAGATAATATGTAACATTTTAACATATCATACTTTTCATAATTCTCAAACATATTTTGTCAGCAACTTAACACAACTTTATAAAGATAACACCAAAACGCAATAATTACACCATACTACAGTAATCTGACAGCAATATATTCAAAATATTGAACGCGCGTCATTATTCCAAGGCCTACTTCGATGTAAACCAAAAACACCTAATATTTTCGTTATTTTTGAAAATAAGTACCTACAACTTTATATCACTGAAAAGGGCTAAACGCGAGCATTTTTTATAATTTATAGCCAACTATGATTTCCATTTGAAAAAAAAAAGTTTTGCCTATTTATGATAAAACGGACAACTATAGAAAAAATCTGAGTACGCCACTGGATTGCACATAAAAAAGTGCCTTTAGAATGTCTTTGCAGAATGTTAATATTCCGCAAAATAAAAAAGTTATGGACAATTTTCAAAATGGCCGAAAATTGAAAAACGCCCTATATCTCAGTTGGCAGTGAAAATATCGGCAGGCGGTTTTTGCCATTAAACATTTCTCAGAAATCGAGCCCATGACACCTAAGTCAGTTTTGCTCTATCTAGTCAGGAAATAGGTTTTCTCTGTTAAAACAGACCAATTTCGACCACCCGGTACATCTCTAGTATGCAAGTACAACTCCTAAGGAAAGACATACTCATGACGTTATTTTTGGCTAACTAACGTCTATAGCTATATCGTAAGATTTTAGTAATCGTCTTTAAATATTTCTGCGAATGATTTGTTGTTGGTAAGCTTTTAGATAGATTCTCCTCATTTACAATTTACTTGTTTAATTATCTTCTTTATCATTAGATGGGTTGGGCTCTTTTTCAAGATTTAGCAATTCTAACAACTATATCTTTGACTCAGATCGTTTAGTGTTTGATAGTGTACTGCCCTTATTTATCCCTATTAAGAATCTGTTGCAATTGCTGTTTTGATTTATAAGTCAGTTTTGAAACTTATCTTCTTCCTTGGCAATACCTATTGTTCTTGCTCTTTTTATTTATAGTAGCTTGTGTACAACTCTTTATCGTACATTCGATTGCTAATATTGATAGAAAACTGTTTGATCTTTTTTGAGTTCTAGCTATTATACTTATTATGCTATGACTCAAAGACTTTATCTCTGATGAAGAAGCACTATCCACAATTATAATATAGCTTTTCTTCAATTTTTATTGTAAAAAATATAAATATTTCATTAAAAAAACGGTATTTAGAACAATAACACAAAAAACCTTTCCTGGGACTTAGACCACAACGATATTGGCAATGAGAATTTACTACATTTTGATGCACCTTGAGAGTGCACATCTGCAGTTCTCTCAAAGGAGAGCTTTTGATGCAGGATCAAATCACCCAAACAGGCTGAGTTGATTTTATTTTAAGAATATATAAACGTATTGAGAGTATACAGTCTAAGTTTGTCAACTTTCTTCTTTACAGGCTTGGTGTGGATAAGAATAATCTAGCATATGGAAAGTGTTTAACACTGCTTAGATTGGACAGTTTGGAACTGAGTAGATGCAAATTAACATTAACTTATGGACATAAATTAATCAATAGTTACATTGATTGTCCAGACCTATTACACCAACTTAATTTTAGGGTGCCATCCCTTCCAACCAGGCAGTTACACACTAATGTTTACATTAAACAATAGTCAAACTGATGTAGGAAAATATAGTTGCATTAATGGTGTTATGTATTGTTTTAATCCTTTTTCTAAGATATATAAAGTGTAAGATAAGATAAAAAAGTGTGATGCATTGTACTTTTGTACTATCTGGATTTGTATCTGTAATGTACTTAATCAAAATAAATAAATATGTAACTGCATCATTTTCTTCGAAATTATTCTCAGCCGCGATCTTGAAAATTTCCATCAACATATATAAAAAGTCTGATGTATTGAAGTGTTACAAGTTAAGAATTTTTATCTTGACTAGTTTAGGACATGTTTTATGTGTGTGCTGTATGTTAAGAGTAATGAATGCACCTATAAAACAAACATATTGGTAATTACATTAGTTGGAATCAAAATAATATGGTATCTTCTTACTGTTCAGATCACAGTAGATCTGAATTTAGTGAATGAAGATTTTTAATAGGCTTCCGCAAAAGGTCAGACACCAGGGTATTTCTGCTATCGTAATTTACAATTATAATGAATACTAACAAAAAACTATAGTACAAGGAAATACTTTGACTTAAACATAAATACATTTTGATAAGTAGGGGGCAAAATAAACGATAAAATCTGATCAACTAAAGCGAACCAGATATATAACAAAGCCGGAAACTCAAAGTGCATTAGGTTTTTTATATAAATAGCAGTAAATATTTACAGAATATTGAATTGTTTCAGATTTTCCGTTTGTAACAAACTCGCTTGATTCCATAGCTAAGATTTATAGACCTAAATTAAAAACTATTGTTACTTAAAATTTCCACTGTATTTAAAAAATGATGTGACATGTTTTGCCATGAATTATAATTAGGGGTTTATAGCTAAAAAATTGTAATTCAATTTAAAGATAGTTTTTGACCTAATTCAAATTGTGGATGTGTAAATGTCAACAAACTGTACTTAATGACCAATATTAAAAACAAATCTAGTGCCAGTAATAATTTTCTTGTAAATCCCGAGTTATTTCAGCAGCTAATGCTATATAATTTTAAAATTAAAAGTATATGTCTTCAGATCCAGATACAAAATAAAAAAGCTTCAGTTCCTCTGTTCTGTATTATATTATTATAAACCATGTTTAAGAATAGCACACATTTTGATTAGAAGAGCAATTTAATAACAAATTATTTTATATACCTTGATTGAAACTTCTTGCTCCAAATGTTAAACCAGTTTTAGGGTCAGTTATCTTGGTAAGCTGTGTCATAATCTCATTGAGAGAACCAGAAATTTCAATACATCTGTAATAAGATAAATCTTGAACAAGGCAGTGTTGAGTAGTAGCTCTGTAACAAGCTCTGAATGATTTATCACATGGTTGTTTTGGCAGTTTGTAACCCCACTTCTCGATCATATGAAATCTAAAATATATACATACAAATCTACTTTCAAAATAGCTGCAATCATTCACATCTAGCAAAAAACTGAAAAACAGAAACCAACCTTTTGGCATGCCAAATATGTGTATCCAACCATTTTATTCGTCTCTGTCTTCTGGCGTAGTCACTTTGTAGATTTAGTGGGCGCCTGAAAAAAAAACTTTTTCTAGGACCCAATTAAAATGAAATTTCGACGATCATTGAGAAGAACAGCTCTAACAATCTCTAACTTTCATCAAATGTCAAAAAATGTTATTTTTTTAGACAAGCATATTTGTCGCTGTTGAGAAAAGTTAACAATAAGTGATATAGACATAGATGAAACCGTTCACACAACTCGAGATCAAAATTTGAGACAGGTTCATTTTATTTTATATATTTCCATAAAACAGTAAGTACGGTAATTACAATATTTACAGAAGGGAAAATAAAAATATATTGTTCCCTACTCTAATTGATAAGGCAGTAGTAGTGGTCCCAGATTGAACCCTGTTCAGGCTGGCAATTTTTATGAGCAAGCACCATTACATTCTACCACCTTATCTCTGGCCTCCAGATATGATTTCTTTGAACTTTGACCCTGTGAATCCACAGACTTGGAATTTAGACCTTCTCTTTTATATTTGGGTCTTTCCTTTCTCATGTAAGATCCATTAAGAAAAACTATTTTTTCCCTCAGAAGATTGCATTGTCATTCAGTAGGTCTTGCTTGAATTCCATAACCAGCATTATTTATTTTAGCAACTATCGTTTCATATTTGTTATTAATATTGTTATCCAGAAGATTTTCATGGCTACAAATTGCATTTTTTACTTGCGCCACATGTAATGTACAAGACGTCTGGAAATTCTCTTCCCATTTACCACATTTTACAGAATTAACTACACTTTTTTTAAAGAAAACCTGAAACTTTAACTTCCAATTGCAAACGAACATCTTATCTCTCTATGAATAAAATAAACAAAAATGGTAAGGAGTAGTAAGATTCTCACTTGTTTCTAAAGTGATTTTTTATTTGACTCAAAGAGGATCCAGAAAGATCAAGTTCAATCCCAAATTCCTCACAGGAAATGAATTATTAATATTATAGATATATTATAGAATATATCTGAAATCAGCAGTTCAATTATTAAAAGCTCTTCATAATGAACACTACCATCAAGTAACTTAAATGTAAACAATTGAATTATATTCCTATGCCACTCAGTTGAAGGTTTTAAATTGAATAGGGTTAAAATACCATATTAGTATCTTTTATCTGTAAAGCTATATTTGATGCACTATACAGGGGAGAAAAGAGTACCTTATTATTAAAGGTTAGGTATTAAAAAATACATATATTTTTTAATACCATAACGCTTAGCTTTTTAAAAAATGACAAACAGGACAAATTCATGTTTTGAATATAAAAGCAATTTTTTCCTGTGTATAGGGTTACTTCAATAAGATAAACCCCCCTTTAAAAACAAAATTTTAAAGTGGGAAATTACCAAATTTCATTTGTTTTCAAAATTTTCAATTTGAAACATTTCTATAACTCCATAAGAGGCAAATTTCCTATGAAAAAACAAAAGTTACTTCTGCTTTTACCTAGTTTTTTTATTTTAATTACAAACCTGTTTATTTTTATAATTATAATAATACCAGTAGTTATAATAGGGGAGCGCCTCCTCCTCCTCCTCTTCCTCTCTCTCATGTCCCTCATTCTTAACTTCCTCCCCTTTTATTCTCATTCGCATCATATTTTTTAATTTTTTCTCTTTGTTCTCCCACATTTGATTTTGCATTCTTAAGTCTTATAAATAGGTGCATCAAGATCATTTTAGTATGTTAAGGTACGAGTGACTGTTAAAAGAAAAAAATCTGTTGAATAAATCTATTAATAATAATATTAAAATAAAATGAGTGAATCAGTTGGAGAAAGAAATCGATCCATTCCGCTTCAGACAATTAGCCTCGAAGAAATTATACCAGGAGTTCAAGAAGAAAATATACCATTAGTTCGAGAAGAAAATAATGGGATTGTTTTAAAAAATTTGAATAAAACTGAGAGTGAAGAGAAAAAAGTGTTTTGTGCTATTTGTTTTGAAATAATCGAATATTATGATTCATGTAGACCAAATACATGTTCCCACATTTTTTGTTTAAAATGTATTTTAAGATGGAATGATGAAAATGGTTGTTCTATAATGGTAAACAATTGTCCTGTATGTCGCACTAGATATTACTATTTGGTACAAATCTTCAAAGATGTAATTAGACATCATTTTGTTGTAATTTTAAAAAGAGGATAATATTTTTTATAATTTGTGTTTGTGAAAACTCTGGTAACAAATAATTTTGTAAAAAAAAGTAAATGTAAATATATATAATAATTGACACACATTTTTTCCTTTTCCTATATTGAAACGACAACAATGATCTAACAAGTTTTTTAATACATACTAATTTTCACATTACATAACAAAACAATTGTTATGGGTTTACACAAAAAGTGCCACGCCCTAAAATGGCACCACTTTTGCAAATGGAAGCTTAAATTTTCTTATGGGAATTTACATGTAAAAATGACGGTTTTGATTGTCGGACCGGCATAGCCTAATCTACTACTTTTTAATTATACTAATAATATTAATATAATTTGCATCAAGTAAGAGAAAACTCAATTGAATACAGAAACAAGCGTTAACAAAATGTTATGCTAATATATGAGTGCTTCTAGTGACAGTTGACATAATCGACACTTTTTTTTACATATGATTAGCTATTTCATTTACAAATACAGTGTCAGATGTTAGAATAAAAAGAAGTATTTTGCATATAGCAATGAAAATATATAACCGCTTATAGTAACAGTTGACATTTTTTAAAATTAATATTGTTGACGTATTCTAGTTATTATCTTTACAATTTATGTTTAAAATTAATATTTTTGATATAATCTACCCATTACGTTTATAACCTATATTTAAAATTAATATTGTTGAAATAATCTACCCATCACCTTTACAAACTATGTTTATTATTAATATTTAACAACATAATCTTCTATCTCTTTTTTTTCATTTTTGTTGCAGTAAAAGCAAGCATGTTCAGGAATTAGTAGAAAAAGATGTATCCTACAAATAGCACAATGTAAATCAGAAGCACTAACAACATAAGCTCTTTTGTAGTGGCAGCTCACATGATCGGACTCCCCCTCCGTAAATATCTCATGTGAATTGCACTACAAGGAAGGCAAATAGCAAATGTTCCTAGTCTTCGACTTTCAACTAGTCAACAACAAACTATTCAGGACTTGAATGAAATTATTTACAATAGCCAAGTTCAGAATAATGCCAACAAACACAACAACGAAAAATATTTATTTACAGCTACTCAACAACAAACTCTTGACGATCTTAATGACATTATTGACAACAAAACGGACTTAATTACAACAAAAACTAAACAAACTCTTGAAGAACTGAATGACATTGACGAAACTCAAAATTCTAGCTATGAGGATATTGTTTGTTTTCAAAAATCTAATCCAAATTATTTAACATTAAAATCGCCAATTA
This sequence comes from Kuschelorhynchus macadamiae, assembly GCA_030620095.1. Lineage (NCBI taxonomy): Eukaryota > Metazoa > Arthropoda > Insecta > Coleoptera > Curculionidae > Kuschelorhynchus > Kuschelorhynchus macadamiae. The sequence goes on from JAUTXW010003108.1 coordinate 427,595, forward strand.
ATTCTCCGAGACCAATTTGCTCTCCCTTTTTGTTTAGTGAAAATTCTGATTCAGAAGAAGAACAAATTGATCAAAATTTAAGTTTGGCTATTTGTCCTACTAATTCACCATATGATATTATAAATTCTGATTCGCAAGAAAAACAAATTGATCAAAATTTAAGTTCGGCTATATCTTCTATTAATTCACCATATGCTATTGTAAATTCTGATCCGCAAGAAAAACAAATTGATGCAAATTTGACTTCGGATATTTCTCCTAATAATTCACCAGTTGAACAAAATTCAATTTCGAAACCATCATTTATCATTAAAAAAAAATTTAAAATTAATAAAAAAAATAAAAAACAAATAGCAAACCTTAAGTGTCTGGGTTTCGCTATTCAAAATTTAACTAATTTGATCACAATTAAAAAGGGAGACGAAAGTACGGTGAATTATGTTAAACAGGCCTTTGACAAATTAGTTGACTCATTTGAAGAAATGGATTCATAAAGTCAATTAATTTCTATTGCTTTTTTCAAAATTTGACTATAACTAAATAAAAATGCACAATATTAATTTTATTATTATACAAAGAACTTCAAAAATGCAATTGCTTTTTTCAAAATTTGACTATAACTAAATAGAATTGCACAATATTAATTTTATTATTATTATTATGCAGAAAACTTCAGAAATGCATAAGTGTGTAACATGTAATAAAGTCTTTACTAGAAAGGATAATTTACTGCGACATATTAAAAAACATGTTAACGGAAATTCCACAAAACTCAACAGTTGGTTGAAAAAACCAAAGCTTGTTAAAGGTAAGAACATTTTATTTTTCATGTCATATTTTGTAAAATATTTTGTAAAATATTTTTTTCTTAATTTATATAGATTCTACAAATATTGTAAAATATTGTAAAGAATGCAAGAAAAATATAAACCAAAGTCTATGGGGTGGACATCTTCGATCTAGTGTGCACAAGAACAATTCCAAAATAGGCTTGGAGGAAGGTGTTGAAATTATCAAGTCAGCATTCAGGGAACGAATAATATCTTATAGGATTTCCTCACACCAAAACTTCATAAATGTGAAAGAATATTTTCAACATTTGGAATACAAAATTGCACATCTAATAGATCAAGAACTGCAGAAACATAAATGTATCAAGCTAAATATGGAACTGTTCGGTTTCTATTTTAACCCCAGCAGCGACAGCTATGATGTCAAATCTTTTAATGCGCCGTTCCAAGTCATTTGCCAGGGATATCAGAAAAAAGAACTGTTAGAGCAAATCTGCACTATTATTGACCAGAAAGCTGACGAATTTGCAGAAAGAGATTCAGGTAAAGAATTTATTTTCGATTTTACAACAGCAACAAAAAAAGTAATTTTTTAATTTTTACGTTGCAGGATGGGCTTTGATGAATTTACTTCATTTGAAAATTAATGTTAACAAGCACAATCCGCTGAGAGCCTCATCTTTTATCGAACTTCCTCAAGAGATCAAGAGACGTCAAGCTGTGATTAACATTAGGAATGATGACAACTTTTGCTTCGCCTGGGCAGTTGTGTCTGCTCTTCACCAACCACGCGGATTAGATTTTGAAACTTCATCCTACCCACACTACTCTTCTGTTTTGGATATGTCAGGTATAGAATTTCCAATGTTGCTAAAGAACATTAAGATTTTTGAAGAAAAAAATAACATTTCTATTAATGTATATGGATTAGAAATTATAAATCCTAAAAAGGGGTATGAAGTAATTGGTCCACTTTATTATTCATCGAATAAAAAAAATCAACATGTCAATTTATTGTTAATAAGTGATGATGATGAAAAAACTTTTCATTATTGCTATATTAAAGATTTATCAAAACTAGTTTCTGCACAAATTTCTAAACATCACGGAAAAAAATATATTTGCGATGGTTGTTTACAATATTTCCCTACAGAAGAAAATTTATTACAACACAATAGCTATGATTGTGATCATTTACGAATTAACCTACCTTCTAAAGAATTAATAAAAGATAAGTTTGGAAACTATTCATATGATAATATTTTGAAATTTGTAAATTATCATAAACAAATGAAAGTTCCTTTCGTGGTGTATGCAGATTTTGAATGCATTTTAAAGCCTTTAAATAATGACAATGTTGATAAAAATCCTAATACTTCATACACCTTAAAACAATATGAACATATTCCACATTCATTTGCCTATTACATTAAATGTTCCTTCGACGATAATTATTCTAAATTTGAAAAATATAGAGGTCAAAATTGTGATACATTATTTATAAATTCTTTAGAAAGAGATGTGTATAACATATACAATAAATATTTAAAGGCTCCTAAAAAAATGATCCCTTTGAACGAACTGGACAAAATTTATCATAACTATGAAAAAGTTTGTCATATTTGTAATAAACCTCTTTTAAATGACAGGGTTGCAGATCATTGTCATATAACCGGTCTTTATAGAGGTGCAGCTCATTCACTCTGCAACATAAATTACAGAATACCTAACTTTATTCCAGTTATATTGCATAATTTGCGTAATTATGATTCTCATCTATTTCTTAAAAAATTATGCTTAAACAAAGAACAACTAACAGTTATCGCACAAAACAAGGAAAAATATATTTCATTTGAAAAGCTTATTCATGTGGACAACTATTTTGATAAAAAGACACAAAAGGCTAAGAAAAAAAATATATCATTAAGGTTTATTGATTCTTTTCAATTTCTATCCCATTCTTTATCAAAACTCTCTGAAAGCTTAAAAGATGAACAATGTAAGGAAATAAAAAAAATTTTCAATGATGAAGAAAGATTTAAACTTATTCGGCAAAAAGGTGTATTTCCTTACAGTTATATTGATGATTATTTAAAATTAGAAGAAACAAATTTACCTCAGAAAGACCAATTTTATAATACTTTAACGGATGAGCACATCAGTGATGCAGAATACCAAAGAGCTGTAAAGGTTTGGCAATTGTTTAAATGTGAATCTCTTGGTCAATACTCCGACGTTTACTTACTCTCTGATACTTTACTTTTGGCAGATATTTTTGAAAATTTTAGAAGCACTTGTTTATCCACATATAAGCTCGATCCAGCTCATTTTTACACTTTTCCAGGTTTATCCTGGGAGGCGTGTTTGCGTTATACTGGAATAGAGTTAGAATTGTTAACTGATCCAGATATGATACACTTTTTCAAAAAAAGCGTTCGCGGTGGTGTGAGCTCTTGCATTTGTAGAAAATCTGAAGCTAATAACCCATTTCTTTTAAATTTTGATCCTTTAAAGCCAACTAAATACATAATTTATTATGATGCAACAAATTTGTATGGTTATGCAATGTCACAGCACATTCCAACGGGAGATTTTGTTTGGTTAACAGATAAAGAAATCAATGATTTAAATATTATGAATATTTCTAAAAAATCTAATAAGGGATATGTTTTAGAAGTTGATTTAGAATATCCTACAAGTCTACATTCCTATCATAACGATTTTCCGTTTTGTCCAGAAAACTTTAAACCGCCAAATTCTAAATGCATAAAATTAATACCCAATTTAAATGATAAATCAAAATATGTTATTCACTATCAATTATTAAAACAATGTTTGGAACATGGACTCAAGTTAACTAAAGTTCATAGAGTTTTACAGTTTTCTCAATCTGATTGGTTGAAAAAATATATAGACTTGAATTCAAGATTAAGAAATGATTCAAAGAATGAATTTGATCGTAATACTTACAAGTTGGCAAATAATAGTATTTATGGCAAGACTATGGAAAATGTTGATAGGAGAATTGACGTAAGACTTGTTACAGAGTGGGAAAAAAATAGAAGAAAAGATGGTGCTGAGAATTTAATTGCAAAACCATATTTCAAGGACTTAACAATATTTTCTGAAAACTTGGTAGCTATTCAAATGCAAAAGATTCAAGTTACTTACAATAAACCAATATATGTAGGCTTCTCTCCTCTTTATCAGGAAAATATTTCACTTTTATACACCGATACCGATTCGTTCATTTTAGAAGTCACAACTCCAAATATTTATTCTGACATGATAAAAAATATTCACAAATTTGACACATCTAATTATGAATTTAATAATATTCATGAAATGCCTATTACAAAGTCAGTTATAGGAAAATTCAAAGATGAATATGCTGGTGAACCCATTACTGCTTTCTTTGGTACTGGAGCAAAAGCATATTGTATTAAAACGGAAAACAGTTTAACAAAAAAAGCAAAAGGTGTTAAAAAAAGTGCAATTAAAAAGCAGTTGGATTTTATTCATTATAAAGATGTTGTTGAGAATCATTCTAAAACCTTTTGTTCAATGTATGTTTTTCGATCTAGACAACATACAATTTTTACAGAGTTAATTAATAAATTGGCTTTGAGTTCCGAAGATGATAAGCGGTATAAAATTCCCTATAGTTTTAATACATTAGCTTGGGGACACCAAGATATTGCTTTGTATCAATGGAATGCAGAACATGAAGATTTAGATATATTTATGTAGATATTATAAGGTATTTAAATTTGTTGTTTTTGAAACCAAAGTTAGTCTTCATAAGTCTTTCACAAAATGTGCATAGAAACTTTTGACAAAGAAATTGATAACAGTTATTTTAAAACATATGAAAAACGACTTTCCACTTTTAAAAAATGGAAAGGAAAATTGAGACCAGAAGTGTTAGCTGGAGCTGGCTTTTACTATACTTCAATCAATGATATTTGTAAATGTTTTTATTGTGGTATTGAAATTTTTGATTGGTTAAGTTATGATGATCCTATTGTGGAGCATAAGAAATTTGCTAGGAATTGTGATTTAAATAACTGTTTATGGAAAAATAGGAATCGAATAATTGTAACCATTCAAAATAAGTCTTCAAGCTACACATTTTATATAGTATTATTAATATCCTTATTTATGAACTTTTACATATATTTAAATTAAGTATTTTATTGTTATTTTTTTACAACTGCTTTTGCTTTCGTGGTGAAAGTATCTGCTTAATGTTAATAAATTTGGAATATAATTATTAATTTGTTTTAATGACTATCAGTAGATCTCAATTTATTCTTCTTTATTTTATTTTCCAAAATGTTTTTTATGTTCATCATCCCCCTGGCGTAACACAGTGTGAAATATGTTTTTCTAATAAAACAGACGTCACTCTAAGTAAATATTGTAAATTTATGAAAATTGGATTAATTAACAATAGTACAATTAGTTGGATGGAACGAATAAATGGAAATGAAAATGCAAGTAAATTTTTTAAAATTTTGTATCATTATCCAAATCGATCTATTTTTGATACAAATTGGATAGAAAGGTTAGAGTTTACAAATAATCAGTTACAAATTTTAACCCCCAACTGTACCAATTATTATGACGGATTCAAAAATTATTACTTTTCCATCATTAGTGTTACATTAAACTTTGCATTATTTTTATACATTACCATTTTAATTATTTATCTTTATTACAAATTTCAAACTGGAAATCTATTTTTTCATTAATCCATTTTAATCGAAACTTTAAAGAAAGTGGGGATGAGAATATTTAAGTACAAGAATAACACAATATGTTTCAGTCTCGTTTAGTCATTATGAACAACGCCGTGGTTCATAAACCTTTGGAAACGCTTCTTAATTCAAAAATTTATTTTTTAAATAATTCTTTGTCAAAATTTGTTCTTGTTGGCATTAGTTTAAATGATTTTTCTCCAAAAATTGTAATTGGTGGAAAAACTGGATTTTCAATCGCATTAACCGAAGAAAATTGGAAAGACATTTGTGTTCATCAAGGAATTATTGTAAACAATTTCTACTTTCCTCAAGTTGATCAAACCAGTGTGAATATAAACAACATTCATCTGCAGGTTCAGAAAATAAATGATACCCCTGTTCTACAAATTACAAAAGGCCCACACTTCATATACTTAGGACAAGAGTCTTTGGACAATTTGTGGCGATTAAAGGAAATTATTGATTATAGATTATCTATACTTAAAAGGCAAGAATTCAATACATATTTCAAAATATTTCAAAATAATATTTCATCTGATTGTGGCGACTTGTGTACGCATGTTTATAATATAATAAGTCCAACAGAAAATCCTAACAGTGAAAATGTTTCAACTATGATGGAATTACTTGCTTTATATCCTGAACAAATGGAAAACAAATTGAAGCAAAATGGAACAAAACGAAAATATTACGAAGAAAACAATGAAAATGGATCAAAAAGAAAATATTACGAAGAAAACAATATCTTTTCTGGAAGAGAACAATAAGGTGCATGTGTTAGTGAAGTGGAGCTTTGCTTACAGACAAGCCCGTAGGAGTAACTTTCAGATGTGGTACTTAGATAGACTCCGTTTTGAAAAAAGAATAAATGATTGTAAACTTATTCTAGATTCGATATTATCTGAGGAACATAGAAATAAAATATATTTGACACGTTTTAATAAAAATTGTATTTGATGTTTTACTTAATTAAATTTTAGTTTAGTAAATGTGAATTTTATTTGAAATTAATTAGCACATTAAGACTTTGTAATTTGTATCAGCTAAAGCATAAAGTGAGGAACAGAAATAAAACAAATTTAACTAAAATTTAATTTCAATTTAATTAAACAATATTTTTTTTTATCAATCCATGTATTATATTTTTTATCAAGTCCTAACCATTTCACATAAACTTTGTTTCCTTTCCTTCTCAAAATCTTCTCAATAAGGTACACATCGGTATGCTTTACTTTTAGTAATTCTTGCTCATAAAAACCACCCAGAATGTCCTGATTATCTTCGTCTTGAATTAAATATGTCCAAGGGTTTGTCATCTTAACTTCTTTAATGTGGAATATCTCATTTGACCAATTTGGTGTGTAACCTTTTGAAAATGCCTCTCGATGCTTGCTTATTCGTACGTGATCACCCACTTTAAACTTTGGAGATTTTATATCTAACGTTTTAGCATGAGTAAATGCAGATTTCAAGATTCTATTTTCATTTGTTTTATTTACTTGTTTTGGCTTCATTCCTATTGAAGAATGTTTTGTATTGTTATAATCTTTTACAATATCCGCTAATATATTAAACCATTTGTAATTTCCTTGAATGCTAAATATTTTCCACATATTATTCTTTAAAGTCCTGTTCACTCTTTCTACTATACTCGCTTTCAAATTGGAAAACGTGCTATAATGGTTAATTCGAAATTGTTGCATCAAATTTTGAAAATTTACATTGAAAAACTCTCTCCCTCTATCCGTTTGCAAGTTTTTTGGTGGAGTTTTTGCACTGATTAATATTTTTTTCATTGCCGCTGTTACGTCTTTTCCAGATTTAGATTTTAACGGTTCGGCCCAAACATACTTAGAAAATACATTTATGGTAATCAAGATATATTTAAATCCCTTATTAAATTTGGCATAGGGTAACATTTCAACCAAATCAGCTTGAAAAAGATCATTTAACCCTTTCACTACCACCCTTCTGCGTTTGAAGTTTTTTCTAGCAGGTTTATGTAATTCATTAACGACTTGTTGTTTAACGGTTGTCATGAGAACAAACTTGTTTATTCAATTTTAAGGAAGTTCACTTTCTATGTTTTGTAATAATTCGAAATATAACTTTTATATGTTTTTTCCCATTCATTCAATTTATCAATTTGTATTGTATAACTTTTTTCATTTAAAATTTTACTAATTTTAGTAATCTCCTTTTCTAACGCATTAAAGGATTTTTTTATCTCTCCAGTTAAGAAAGTAGTTGATCTACTATCACTATTTTTTAATTCCTCCTCTGTTTTATTTAATTCTTGTTCTAATTTCTTAATTACACTGGACATTATATTTTCCAAGGAAATATATTGTTGATTTTCTTCCAAAGTGAGTTGGTCAATTGTTCTACTGTTAAGAATGCTATTTTGATTTCTTTTCTTTTCATCATCTAACCTTTTTATAAAAGTTCTTAATTGTTTAATTTTTTCCTTGTGTTTTTCAATTATTACTTCTCTTATATTTGTTTCCATTATTTTATTAATTTTGTTGATATCATCACTTAATTTTTTGTCTTCCTTTTTAACATGTTCATTTAAAAATTGCAAATCTTTACTTATTTGATTTAGCGTTAGCAACTGTTTATTAACGTTTTCAATTGAGGTATAGCATCCTTTAATCTGGTTTTCATACTTTAAAAAATTTTCATCAAAAACCTTAAGCTTTTTAGCAAAGATTTCATTATTTGTTTCATTTTCACCTAATCTCCTTTTTAAATTATTAATGTCACTTATTCTCTCTTGATTTTGTTTTGAAATATGGCGTCCAAATTTATCAACTGTCATGTTGAGCTTTCATTAAACAATAAATATGATTATATTTGATAGCTTCTCTTAATTCTTCAATAATAGAGATAATCTCGTTACTATGAGCATTATTTCCCGCATCACTTGATGAAATTAATAAACGTAGCCTATCAACAATTTCGTTAACATTATTCCAGTATACATAGTCTGTATTTGATCTGTTTGTTTTCAAAATTAATCCCTTTCCTGTAGATTTGGCTCTAGTTGTTCTAAACGGAGGTTTTGGTTTGTTAAATGCTGTAACTAATCTTGGCAAGGTTTTTGTCTTTGTAATCCCCTTTCTTTGTAAATATGGTCCTATTATTGTAACATATTTGTGTGATGTATTTCCTTGAACTTGTTCATTTGAATCAAAATTCCTACGATATACATTTGTTTTAGCTAGAATGTTCATGTAATTATCTAAATCTTCCTTCTTATAACCTTTCGGTTCTTTTTTGAAAAGCAATTCGTATAAACCTGGCGTGCCTGTGTACGTTATTCCTCCCACTTTAATGTCTTTTCCAATAATTTCTACCGGTATCTGTGTTAAACCAAAAGAAAACTTATCCGTTTCGAGGTCATGAACTATTCCATAATAATGGTCAAATTTATGTTGTGTATCTTTCACACCCTCATCAATATATGATCTGGGTAATTCATGAAAATCTGCTAAGTAATCTTTATATGATGGTGTACCAACATAGGTTTGAATTGTTTTTCTAGTTTGTTCCAATATGTCTGACAAGTTTAAATTTGTTGTTGTGTCACTAGAAGGATCTGAAGTTTCTGCTATAACAGTTGATGACAATGGTTGTACTACAGGAGAGGAAGAAGTGATACTACTGTCATTTAAAAATGTTGGTAGTTCTGTAGGGAGTGACGGAGTTTTTCCTGTTTTCTGAATATTTTTCGTCGGAGTTGATGTTTTATAAAGCTTTGTAGGTGTTTTGAAATCTTCATACTTTGAAACTCTTTCTTCTTTTAAATCGAATGGTTCGGATTTACCAATACTTGAAATTAGCTGTTTAAGTGGTTGTGTTATTGGTCTATAAGTTTGTTCTAATTCGGACTGAGCAGTAGAAGTAGCTAATTTCAAGCTTTGATATTTCTGCTTCACGGCTTGTCTCGATCTTATTAATTCTCGAGCTAAACGTTTATCCATGCTGTACAAGTTTTAAATGAAATAAAACTGCAAATTTTTTACTTTTATAAATATATAAAGGAATCGAATTTACTCCTATATCTGCCGTGATTTACTTCACAATCTTTGTCAATTACAAGAAAGCCATATGGATCCATCCAACAGTTAGCACAAATATTTTTAAACTGATCAAATGTCATATCCAATATACAGTGGTCATTATATATATGTTTTAAACTCAAACAGTCCTGTTTAAATAAAATTAATAAGTTTGCATTTTCTCGAATTAGACGTTTAAGGATTGAGGAATATCCTTGAAAAATAAAAAAACAATCGGTGTTTCTATGCCTTCCATGCGTGAAATAGTCCCTAATAATAGATTGATTATGACAAGGAATATCATCAAAAATGATAACGGAATTTGGCTTTATCTCATGAGGTGAAATAATGTTCTCATCGCTATCATATTCAAAGTATCCAATTTCTTTCATAGGTTTTAACAACTTTCTTAAATATTCATATTTTGGTTGATCTAATGACTTTGAAAAAACATAGACATTTTCAAACCTAATTCCATTTGGATGCTCGAGCAGTGTGGCATAACGTTGGTTTTACCGCTACCACTGCAACCAACTATAAGCCCTCTTTTTGAACCACCGCAAAATAAGTCACCATGCTTTCTCAACTGTTTACTTAAAATTTTTTCATCATGATTATTTACTGGTAATGAGAATTTTTGTTTTTCAATCCTCATTCTTAATCACACTAGTAAATATTTTTAGCTGTAAAAGTATTTATACCAGAAAAATGTCAATGTGCTTTTAGTATAAAAAGAACTTCAATGACTGTGGGTCGCCATAAGTTGAAAAAAACTATTAAAACACGTAATAGAAAAGGCTCTGGTTTAGTAAATAAATTAATTAGCAAACTACCTTTCGAAGTTCATATACCAGGATATAATTATTGTGGTCCCGGCACCAACTTGGAAAAAAGATTAACTAGAGGTGACGTTGGTATAAATCCATTGGATTCCGCTTGCAAAGAACATGATATATCTTACTCTCAGACTGAAGATTTATCAAAAAGACACATATCTGACCAAATATTAGAAAAAAAGCCTGGGATAGGGTAAAAGCTAAAGATTCTTCTATTGGTGAAAAAATTGCAGCTTTAAGTGTTGCAGGAATAATGAAGGGTAAAAGAAAGTTCGGTTTGGGATTAAAAAATACAAAAGGGGGTAAACTTAAATTGAGAAAAAAACGTATCATTCGAACACCCAAAAAAATTGGAGGATTTCTACCTCTTTTGTTTCCCATTCTTGGCGCCCTGGGTGCACTAGGTGGAGGCGCGGCAGGAATTGCTAAGGCAGTAAATGATGCTAAAGCAGCTAAACAGCAACTAGAAGAAATACATAGACATAATATTGCAATGGAAAATGCTTCTAAAGAAGGGAAAGGATTATATATTAGACCATATAAAGGAAAGGGACTATTTATTAGACCTTATAAAGGAGGATCCGTCAAAATGAAAGCAATCAGACAAAAAAAACTCAAAATAAGTTTTCCAAAAAGAGCACTTACGAACAATGATATTATTAAATATGTAAAGCTGTTAAAAATAACTGGCTTTAGAGGTGTTTTTATGCTCGATGAACTTCCAAAAAAAATTAATCTGAAAGAATGTGGTATTGTAAATTTGGATAAAAAACAAAATAAAGGATCTCATTGGACTGCTTATATTAAAAATAACAAAAATGTAATATATTTTGATAGTTATGGAAATTTAAAACCACCTTTTGAACTTCTCAAATATTTTAATTCAAATGGCAAAGTGGATGTATATTATACTTATGAAAATAATCAAAAATTTAATTCATATAACTGTGGTCAACTATCCCTAAAATTTTTGCAAAAAAATATATAAACTCATTATTTATTGTAATATCTCATTCATAAATAAACTGCAATGTCTACCACAATTGCCATATCAGGAAACAGTTCTGTTTTGTCTGCTGATTTTAATCCGCCCATATATTTAGAGGATGAAAAACAATATTACCTGGGTTTAACTGATTTTGAAACGTTTATGACTATCCCCAATATAAAAGAAGGATATAATAAATTTTATATAGATAAAAAAGTAATTGTTATTCCCGACGGAACTTATGACATTACAGATATAGAAACATACATAAGAGAAAGTATAGAAGATTTATTTCCGAATGAAAAAATTTTTTTTCTTTTAAAAGCAAATGTTAATACTCTAAAAACTTTTTTAATGTGTAGTAGAATAATTGATTTTACCAAGGAAGATTCGATAGGAAAAATGTTGGGTTTTAATAGCAGGATACTAGAAGCTATGAAAGAGGAAGAATCAGATAATGTTGCAAAAATAACTAAGGTGAATGCTATTTGTATTGACTGTAATATTTGTGTCGGTTCTTACAATAATGGTAAACCTGTTCATATTATTCACCAGTTTTATCCAACTGTAGCTCCAGGGTATAAAATAGTTGAATCTCCTTTGCCCATTTTGTATTTTCCAGTTAGCGTCAAAGCAATTAACAATATAACAGTTAAAATAGTTGATCAAGACGGAGAACTTATCAGTTTTAGAGGAGAAACTATAACAGTAAGGTTACATTTACAAACAAGTGAAATATAAAATGGTTGTTAGATATAATAGAGCCCTTGGGATGAGACTTGCCCCTACCACTATCAACAAAGTAGAAACTTATAAAAAGAAAAAGCCTAAACAACAGTTCAGTATCAAATCCAACACCAACAAGTTAAGACGAGATAATCGTAAATTTCTCACATCCTTGGGTTTCACTGTTTTAAAATAATGAACATATTAAACGTAAACGAAAAGCTTTATGTAGACAATTCCATCGTCAGTTCTGAGCTTCACACATATCAACCATATATTTCTTCAAAATTCGATTACAATGATGAAATAAGGATCCCAATTCAAGAACTCGATGCTTACACTCTACCATCAGATAGTTTACTTTATATCGAAGGAAAATTAACTAATACAGAAGGTAAATATAAGAAAGAATTGCTATTTATTAACAATGGTATAGCCTTTTTGTTCAGAGAAATCCGCTATGAACTAAACGGAATTACTATAGATTCAATAAGAAATGTTGGATTAGCATCAACCTTAAAAAGCTACCTTTCTCACAATACCAACGAAAGTTTAAAACTGGAAAATGCAGGTTGGTTTCCACATCGGAAAGAAGGTGATACAATTTTAGTTGATAATGATGGAAAATTCTCCGTATCCATACCACTAAAAATGCTTTTAGGATTTTTTGAAGATTACAGAAAAATTATTATGAATATGAAACAGGAATTGGTTCTTATTAGATCAACTGATGATTTAGATGGTGTTATTTTCAAAGAAGATCCGGCACACCTTGTTACTGCTCATTCTAGTTGATATGCCACAACAACTTGCTCTATCAAAAATATTAGAATCAAATAAAGATATATTGATAGGATTCAGGAGTTGGGAACTTGTTGAATATTCTTCTCTAACCGAAACAACCCGTCACACATGGCCGGTAAAAACAACTAGTAAACTAGAAGCTCCTCGTCATGTTGTGATTGGCTTTCAAGAAAACAGAAAAGGGAAAATTGTTAAAGATATGAGTAAATTTGACAATATTACCTTGTCAAATATTAGAGTATATTTAAATTCTGAAAGATATCCTTATCACGATTTGTACTTAAATTTCGAAGAAAACAAATTTTCTGCTTTATACGAAATGTTTGCCAACTTTAGACCGTCTTATTATGGTGTTCCAAATGAACCCATTTTTAATCCTGAACAATTCAAAAACATTAGTCCTATTACACATATTGATTGCTCCCATTAAAAAGAAACAATTCAAACGGGATCCGTAGTAATGAGAATTGAATTTGAGACACACAATGCAATTAAAAAAGATACTTCTGCTTATTGTCTTATTTTACATGACAAATTATTTAGCTACAACCCTCTTACTAAAATTGTGAAACAATTATAAACTTTATCCCCACTATTTTCATATTTCGATTTAATTTAAAGAAATTTTCAAAAGCTTTTAGTTTTAATCATGACATCAAAACTACAACTACAAATTGAAAAATTTATTTTTAAAATTAATCAACTGAAAGAAGAAATTGCAAATTATTCAAGTAAAAAAAGTCTCATTAAAAAATTTGCTGCTTTGAAAATATGAGATTGGTTATAGATATTCAAGGATTCAAAGATGAAAAAAATAAATTTATACCGAAAGAGCTTGCAGCTTTTGATGGTTATGAAATGACTCATTACATTTTTAAAAAGCCTTTTCCAATGGAGTTTCTTTCACCTGATTGTCACAAGCAGGCGGTATGGTTAACGAAAAATTATCATTGTATACATTGGAATAATGGATTTACTCCATTACATCATTTCCCAAAAATAATTGTAACACTTACGAAGAAAGCAGATTTTGTTTTTGTAAAAGGAAGCGAAAAAAAGGATTTTATACAGAAATATTCTAAAAAGCATGTGATTGAAATAGATGAACAACCAGCGCTAAAGCTAATGGAACCAAAATGCTTCTATCATTCAAAATCACCTTGTATGTGTGCTTTGACAAATGTGTTATTTTTATATGACAATTGTTTTATGAATGAATAAAAATATAAAAAAAAACTTAATTACCTTTTTATTTTGCATTAACCAACCATGATTGAATACAATTAATATGATACCTTAAATCTAATTTTCTAAATTCATTTAAAAGTTCATACTCATTTTTATATTTTAAATAATCATTACAAAATTTAGCGGCTAATTTACATTGTTTCATTCGATCTATATTATTAACATATGCTGACAAATCTTGTGCTTCTGCGTCTTCTTCGCCTACAATTGATAAATATTGGAAGTATGCAGCAGATATAATAAACTCTTCATACATTTCAGTAACCATTTGCTCCATTGTAAATATTATTAAATTTATTCTTCCTTTTCAATTTCTTGAAGAATAGTATCCTCGTCAATAAATTGCTTCAAGTCTTTTAAATAGTAACCAAAGCCAATATCTTTTAGATCTTGAATAAGTTGAAAAAATTTAATGTTTCAATGTATTTGTTGCAACAGAGGGCAGCCTTTACGAATTCCTCAGATTGATTACAATAAAAGTCTATCCACTCCGGACCACTTGCCATACAATATGAGAAATAGGTTTTTGAAAGATTACTAAATTTCTCCTCTAATAATTTAACTGCAATCAGCAACTCAGCCATTTCATTTATTTAACATAATATTTTAAATATGTAGGGGGACGTCTCTTGCGAATAGGATTAACTTTCTTTGATAATACCTGTTTTTTATCTTCGTATAATTGAAACCTCTTTTGGGTTGCAATAATAGCAGGTATAAATTGGCAATCTTCTCCTATAAATTCTATTAGGTGGCTTAATTCTCCTACAAAGTATGATTTCCCAAATGTATTGAAAAACGTAGTAAGGCTTATAATTCCTTCTAAATAATCATCACAACAGTCAATTGCTTCCAAATAATCTCGTTTCAGTGGATAAAACAGCTTGGTGTATTCATCTTTCGAAATCACTTCAAAGAAATTGAGATATTTAACTTTTAACTGTCTGATAGTTGTAGTTAATTTTTCGCGATTACACATAATTCACTTATTAATTGACACATTTTTTCTTTTTGTTTTATACAAAATTGGTGGAAAAATTCAAAAATAACTTTTTACGCAACTCGAGCACAGCTTAGTAAATGTGTCTCGGCATACTAAAATGATCATGATGCACCTATTTATAAGACTTAAGAATGCAAAATCAAATGTGGGAGAACAAAGAGAAAAAATTAAAAAATATGATGCGAATGAGAATAAAAGGGGAGGAAGTTAAGAATGAGGGACATGAGAGAGAGGAAGAGGAGGAGGAGGAGGCGCTCCCCTATTATAACTACTAATACCCTTCATTGCCAGCACAATCACATAAAAATGACATAGCAACTTAAGACTACCATATTCAGCCTAAAATTTGCTTCCCCACAATACAATATCGGACATAATGGTTGGAACTTTTACATGTTAATGTCTTTGTATGTGCAAAATATAAACCAGGTTTCATAGATGTGAATAGTTACCTTAAAAGGTATGGATAAAAAAAGACAATTTTATTTGATTTATAAATAGGTATATTTGTTGTAAAAAAAGACAATTTTATTTGATTTATAAATAGGTATATTTGTTGTTGCGTCAGATCACAAAATATTATGCTGGACAAAATTATTGCAATTTAAATAAACATCCTCTTAAAAACATAAACTATCATAAAAACAAAATTTGTGAGATGCCTTTGCTCTAATAACATCTGTACATCTTCACGGCATAGATTTAACTAAGTGGTCAATACCATTCCAGGATTCTGTGAGTTTGTACATTTTTTAGATTTTCCCATAGTATATTGTTGTTAACCAGCTCCCATAAATTCTCTATAGGGTTAAATTCGGGACTTTGGGATAGCCAATCTATAACCATGATTTTTTCAGCTGGTAACCACTTCTTTACTAATTTTGGTGCATGCTTTGGATCGTCATCAGGCACATAGCCATGAGTGAAGTCCTGGAGATATAGACATTCTTCTTATTAATTTTCCTGAAGTTTAACCATGAAAAGCGCCCCCCAAAATAAATTTCTGGTTCGGACCCTCCCCCAACAGAATTTCTGCCTACATGAACATGCTTGGGTGTCATGTTGAAATATTTATGTTTGCATGTTTGCAAAGGCATATGGTTCCAATACATCTCTTAGGATGTCTCTGTACATAGAATGATCTACTTTGACCCGAATTTTATGTAAAGGACCCATACTATATGAGAAAAAGCATCCCCACACTAATACAGATCCTCCTCCATGCTTCTGGGTCGTCTTACATGAACAACTCCATCATTACTGAAGAGATTAAATTTAGATTCATCACTTGTTTCCATTTTTTGCTAGCCCGGTGTATGTATTCTTGGGAAAATTTAAGCCATACCTTCATTAACAAAGGTTTTTTCAAAGGTCTGTGGCTGTTAACCAGTGTTTCAATTAACCGGTGCCTCACTGTGTGGTCACATATGCCTGATGACCCCGATTCATCAATTTTTTGAGGTATCTGAACTGAGGATCATTTTCAGACAGACAAATTATTTTCTTATCCAGGCTTTGGCTAGTTTTTCATAGTCCCCCAAACTTTTTTTTTAAATGTTAAATTTGGTATTATTTTATAACATGCAACACTGTATTTTTTTAACACACTGTCTTTTAGAAATATCACATTCCTACATTTCCCTATTATAAAGGTTAATTATTCAGTTAGGAATATCTATTGAATAGGCTTTTCCTTTTACCATTACAACAACACCATACACCATTTCAAACTAAATTCACAATTAAGTCTGTAGCACATAATAATCAATGACAGAATTATGAAAATCAGATATTTTGATTCACATCAATATGTTCTAACCTTTTTGTCCAACAAAAAAAATACATTTTAATGTGTTATCTATTCTTATCTTTAATAGTCAACAAATATATTCATAAAAGGTTTGAAATCTTAAATTAGTATAGGTAAGGTTAAATGTACTTTTCTCTTTAAATTATTAACTAGATATTTTATGTCAAATTGTTTTTTGTTCCAACTATTACGTCCAATAATCCCATCCATCCTATAATCCCAAATTAACTTTTGATTTTAAAATATCACCTGGACAGCAACTTTTTATTAACACAGTCACTATTTACAAATTAAAACTTATTTCTTCATTTTTTAGGATATGTACTTCGATTTAAAAATCATTTCGGGTACTAGAATTTTTAAATTTTTTTCACTTCTCTTTTAATCGGAAGTTCAATTTACACCAATATTGTATATTTTTGTCATAAAATTACCTTTTTAAAGATGCGTCGCATGTTAGCCTTTATTGTCTAAATGGCAACATGTCATTTTTGATGAACCAAAATAGATTTTATTTAAAATACATTACTATTTTATAGTCACTTTGAAAATAAAGGTTAATATGTGTCACATCTTTGTGACTGCTATATTTCTTAATTTTTTATTCTCTTTTGTGAATTTGTACCATTTGGAATGTTTAGCATTCTGTAGTGCTATTAAAAATATTGGACTGGATATTAACTAAGTTTGGAGGTAAATTTTACTGAATGGAAAATATTATTTATCCACCTTAAATCTTCCTATTTACCTTCGGTACCTCCTAGTGGGACGTTTACTCTTAGGAGGCAATCCAGACTTTTTCATTTGATTAATATGTATTTCTCTCAATCTTCTTGGTAATCGTTTCACAACATGAGACATCGCTCTGCGTCTCATATGCCTTGGTAACTTTTGAAACGCCATTTTTACACTTGCACTTTCCTTAATACATTTTCTCATGGCTTGAATTTCCTTAATTCTAGCAGCTGTGAATGTTGCCACTGTTAGTCTTGGCGGTAAAGATACATTTGCTAGTTCTAGTGGAGCACTCGAATTAACTCCAGCCATGTTTATTAGTTTATTTATTAACTATTCTAGAAAAAACAAACCCCACACATATCCTAGTTGTTTATAAATTATTAACCCCCAAAACAAGCACACCACACTCAACCAAAATATTCTTCTTTTATATTTGCAATGACAACTTGCTGTAGTGATGGGCAGTATCGAAGTATTCAATAGTTCCTGTTTATTCGAACTATTTGATAATACAAAACTCCTCATTCAAATAATACGAATAACCAACAAACGGATGAATGAAAGTTTCATCCCAATAATTTTAGTGACACGCTTGTTCGAATGGTTTTACTGGTGATGTAGCGTCAATCGTCATATAGGTATGTATAAACGGATATAATTCAGTCGCGTGTTAATTCTATCGACAGAACTGAAATGTTTAATAAATATTATGATTAGGTGTTCGTTCTTCTTTCCGGTGCGGTTTAATTATACTTTTTTAGTGTTGTTATTCGATCATTTGCAGTTAGATCTAAATACATATCTGTCTATTTTCCTAGGTTTCAAATGAGTTGTGTTGGGAATATTATGTTTAAGTTATTTCTATTTTGATGTGACAGAAATACGATAGTGAAAGGAATAGGTGATAATTTAAATTTTAATGAACACTACAACTTATCAAAACATTACTCACCCTATAACAAAGCATTTGACCAGTAAGGAGCACCCACATCAAATTCTTTACTTCAGCTTGTTGCATCCGCTCTTTCCAAATCTTATCAAAACACAACCAAATTTTATCCTTAATATCATTGTTATTTAAAAAAAAATTATTATTATTATTATTATTATTGGTTTGGTTATTCAGGTAATATAAAAAAATTGCAATTTTCCGATGATATGTAATCAGAAGGCTCTGCAACTTTAATATAACTGTATATGGGCTTGTTTTTAAGTATAAAATAAAATCAAAAGTAAGCGAATTAATTTATTCGATAGTTGATAATGAATGATTATTAATTATTCGGTAATCCATTTCATTCGATATAGCATAATGCTATCTTTTCATCTAATTCTCAGCTATGTTTCAAACTTAGGCCAGAACAACCGATGGATCTTGGTGGTTGTCGCATAACCGGTCCCTGAACTGTCGATTGTTTGACGAGTGTTTTTAAAAGGTTTTTCAGAAATCGCTGTCAGACTTCTGTCAATGGGACGGTGAACCACGTTTGGAAACGAAATACAGCCTTAGATTTCCTTATCTAAAGTTTCATATTTATCTTGTTTCCAATTCTTGGGTAAATGTACAGTTAAACGGTTTTTTTTTGGCAATTATTTACTTTTACACACTATCGCTGATTTTGATGATTTTTTGTATGTAGGTGGATGTTGGGGTCCTGATCACGAATCCGAAGTCAAATTTTTTCAGTCATGTTCCATTTTTGAGTTGTCTGTCTCTAAATTTCATAAACATTCTAAGCTCAATTTATTTTTTTCCTTTCTTTTTTTTTAAGAAAAACTACTATACAAATTATAAACCAATTTAGAAAGACGTAAAATAAACCTCCTTTTTGTTTCCCTGCCTTTTTCATCTAGAAAATTAGAGAACACTCAAAGACAGCCATGCTTGATATTTTCAGAACTAGAAACTTTTCCTTCAAACTTTCCCTTCATGTTGTTATCTTGGTATCATTAAAAACTATTGAGATACAATTTTGAAGTTTAACATTAGTTGGAAGAAATTAATTATGGACACTTTTGTTACATATATATTGGTACCGATACCAGCAAGAGCGCGTAGGCACTAGGTGAGTTAGTAACGGGTTAGCACCAGTTTAGGCGCTGTAGTCACCATCAATAAAGCCCTAACACAATAGGCGGTCAACATTAATCAACAGCGAAGTGTATAACTGAAGGAAGTCTAACAACAATGTTTGAATATATTAGCTGGTATCTTTTTTTATCCGAAATGGTCCTTACTTAATGCCAGATGTCATCTCCTTTAGGTTGAGGGATGTTAAGAGAAATATTAACGGAACATCTGAAAAGATTTGGGGAATAGCCAGGGATTTCAACATTAAAAGCGATTTTAAACAAAGCCAAAGGATTTCATCACCGCACATGCCTAGTACATAAGCCCGCAGTTTCAGAATTTGCATTTAGTTTACACTTGAAAACGTTTGAAAATAGTTACCAATTACAATTCAAAACGTTGTGAAGCCGGAATAATAAAGACAATGCAAGTCTGGCAGAATATGTTTAACACGTATGAGCGTATGTTTCAAAAGAAAAGATCAGTTCGTGATATCAGAAGTAGTCTCAAGGAGCACCAGGGAAAGCTATGATGTATTTGAAAAGTTTAATGTCAGTTTAATAGATTTAATGTTATTTAAAGATAATGGAGGTCACCGGGAGTTTTCAACCCGTTATAGGTTCTTACCGTTTACTGTTAACGTCTCCAAACTGAAATAAGACGTAAATCATCCGGAAGGGTTGTCCCAGTTCTGACTGCCCTCCTATGCTGAAAAAGAAACCTGGTCCATCATCAGTAACCTCAGAAACAAATCAAACCCTGTGACTCAGATCTTGCCAGGGGCTAATGATCTAAATGATTATTTTATTAATGTAAGCAAAAATGTTACCTCTAGTATCTCGCCAAGTTTGGACCCTCTTTCGTTTCTCCCTCCTTCAAAAAATTTAGCTGATAGCTTTTTCTTAAGTCCCGTTAGCAACACTGAACTATTGAAGGTAATAAATAATATCAAAAGTAAATCTTCGTGTAGCACTGATGGCCTATCAATTAGAATATTCCTGAACTTGCCACTCCCAGTCATAGAGGCCCTTACAACACTAATAAATGAGTCCTTTATAAAAGGTGTATTCCCTGATTGCCTTAAAACAGCTATAATTATTCCACTTCATAAAGGCGGCGAAAAAACTAACTCTTGCAATTATCGCCCAATTGCACTACTACCAGTGCTATCAAAAATCATCGAAATGCTACTGAAGAATCGTCTTATGCCATTTCTCCTGAACAGATAATATCCCCGGAGCAGTTCGGATTTCTACCCAACAAGTGCACCAGCGACGCCATGTTCACGTTGCTTAGAGGCGTCTACTTATCTCTCAATAACAACCACCCAACTGCCTCAGTTTTTTGTGACTATGCGAAAGCCTTTGATTGTGTTAGTCATGAAATTCTGATAAACAAACTAAATTTTTATGGAATTAGTGGTACTTCTTTAAATTGGTTCAAATCTTATCTTGGGAAAAGGCAACAACTTGTAAGGGCTAATGGTTCCGATTCTGATTGTAAGTTGATTACAAGTGGAGTCCCTCAAGGTTCAGTCTTGGGACCTATTCTTTTTTTGTTATACATTAATGATATCACGAACCTTAAAATTAATGGAAGAATTTCCCTTTTTGCTGACGACACAAGCATAACTTGGAGTGATTTTGATACAACGTCTTTACACTCTAGTATCTCCAAAGACTTTGTTATAATTAAGGCTTGGTCCGATTCCAATATGCTTTGTTTTAATGTCGATAAAACGGTGGCGTTATCTTATAAGGGAACTTTACAACCACTTCAGGTACATAACAGCAATATTGAATACGTAGAGTCGGTTAAATTCCTGGGTTTAAATATAGATAACAACCTAAAATGGTCTAATCATATTGACACCTTAACTAAAAAACTTTCTACCGCCTGGTTCGCCATTCGATCAGTTTCAAAAGAACTAGACGTTCCTTCTGCCAGACTTACTTATTTCTCTTTATTTGAATCCCACCTCCGCTATGGCCTTCCCTTTTGTGGCTGCTGTACCACCGAGCAATTTCATAGTATTTTTATGCTTCAAAAGAGAGCCATTCGTTATTTGTTTGGTCTAAATAATAGAGCTCACTGCCAATACTATTTCAAAAAACATGAAATATTAACACTTCCTGCATTATTTATTTTGGAAACGGTATGTTTGCTGAGAAAACATATAAACACCCTCCCAGAAAGGCCACAACATCATTTCAATATTCGAACGTAGTCGTTGTAGTACGGTTTTATTTATGTTTGCTTTTAAGTGTTAAAAGTTTGTATTTTTGAAGTATTTTAATTAGTAAAAACTATTATAGTATATTTGTTAGTGTCATTGCTAATGTGTGTGATAAGAACTAGTGCCTAATTTCATCGATTTACGTCGTAAAACACAAAATTTTATCTTTGATTATTGTTTTGTTTAACTGCGTTCCAGAATCCAACTTTTTCGACGCGGTAAATCGTTATTGTACATACGCAACTTTCTTTTTCTTTTTATTTTGGTAGTGGTTTTACTGAAGTATGTCGTTATTAACTTCCTCAAAGTGCCAAACGAGCTGCCATTTTAAAGCAAGGCCGAAGGATGACGAGGTTTTTGGAGCACCTTGTGATGCATGCAGGGTGGTTTTTTGCAAAGAGTGTGCTGCCTTGACTACAACGGAAGCCCACGCCGTAGTTTTGACTCAAAGGACGATTTTATTTTATTGCTCTGACTGTAAGAAGCGATTAAAGGACTTACCTTTATTCAAAAATCTTGCTGAAAACTTAGAGAAGTACAAAGCAGAATCCAAGAAGAAAGAGGAACAGATCGACAGAATAAACGAGAAGTACAGGGATGAAATCGATAGACTGGAGGGTGAAGTCAGCAAACTAACGAAGGATAGCAGGGATAAGGACACACATATAAGGAGATTAAACAGAAGAACGATTGACATCGAGGGAGAGGCTACTGAAATGACCGAAGAGTTGAACAAGAGGGAGAAAATGCAACGAGAATGTATAGCTGAATTAAACAAAGAAATTATTTTGTACAAGAATTAGGATAGACAGTTTCAAGAGGAAGTTCAGAAGAATAAAATCCTGATTGATATGCTTGAGAGTAAAATAGTTCATCTTAGTTCTTCAACTAACGAAATGAAGGATGCTCTGCGTACCTTGGAAAAAGACAACGACATATACTCGGAAGAACTGAATAAACTTCGCCAGGAGTTGGAGAAATCTACGAATGAAAAAATTGAGATACTAGAGAGATTAAGGGAGAATCAGAACTGTCCTGTGGTGCAAGTTTGTTCTGGAGCAAACGTGCCTGTTAACTCCCAGCACAAAAAACAGATTACCGCAGACAAGAGGCTCCAACTACTAATAATCGGAGACGAAAATGTTAGAGGTCTTTCGCAACTAGTAAAAAAATACACACAATTTAACTTCGACATTAACTCTCAGTGGTCCAGAAATCAGAATTTCAAGTCCGCATCGGAACAGTGTAAGGCTCTGTCGCAAAGCTTCTCAAAACATGACTTTGTAATATTTATGTGGGGCTCTCAAAATGCTGTTAGAGGAAGTCTTGAGGGACGCGCAGTTGAGAATTTGGTCGAGGTTTGCGCAAGAACTAATTTGATTTTAGTGGGTCCACCCTTACACACAGACAGACCTATATTAAATAAGATTATAAATCAGCAGAACTCGATGATTACCAATATTTTGACATCATGTTTATCGACGGCTTACTTTATTCCTTCACTATTTTCATCACTCAATGGGATACTGAGCCGCATTGATAAGGCCAACTTGATTATTCATATCAGCGCAAAAATAGAGGAAATGTACTCAGTACTGAACATCACCGAAATCGGCTCAACTTCCCGTAATCTGAGGGATGAGCTTTTGGAAACTTCCAATCAGACCTCAAATTTTGTTCAATCATCGCAACCAATCAACTTGTGAAAAACGGTTTAGATACTTACTCCCAAAACGTAAGGGGACTTCGAACAAAGTGTGACGAACTGCTGCGAAATACCTGTGTATGTAACTACGACATTATCGCGCTTACGGAGAGCTGGTTGAATAGTGACTTTTATGATGCGGAAGTGTTCGGTCTGCAGTATTCAGTGTCCAGACGAGATAGAAAGTACGAGGAGTTAAACTGTCAACGTGGCGGAGGGGTATTAATCGCTACCATCAACAATATTCAAGCTTCGCCTGTTACTACACCTATTATTAATACGTATGATGACATCTGGTGTCATGTAAATGTGGACGATAGCCGATTGATAATTGGCTGTGCTTACTTCCCTCCAGGTTCTTCCCTCGACTCTTACCAGTCTTTCTGTAATACTTGCGAATCTTTAAGAAACAAATATGAGAGACACAAGTTTATCATATACGGCGACTTTAATCTCCCCTCAATCGAATGGATTACCGAGGATGATGTTCTTGTGCCTAAGGGGGTGCAATCTCCGGCAGCAGAGACAATTGTGGACACTATGTTTTTCCTTGAGCTACAACAAATCAACTCGGTAAAGAATAGCCTTGGTAGAACACTTGACCTGATTTTTGCTGACGACTGTATTTCGGTTTCAGTGCATCCAAGCAGGTATGAGCTCACTAAGATCGATCATCATCACCCAGCTATTGAGTGCTCCCTTAATTCTCCTCATGTCTCGATTTTCAAAAACAACAGTAACATCTCAGCATATCAGTTTCGTAATGCTAACTACACTGAGCTTAACAGATTCTTCGAACAGACAGATTGGTCTTTCCTTACGCATGTTGACGATCTGGAACAAGCAGTCCAGCAGTTTTATGAAACCATCTACACCGGTATAAGCCAGTTTGTTCCAAAAACTACCATTCGGAGTCAGAAATACCCGAGGTGGTTCGATGCCGATCTCCGAAAACTTATCGGGCGCAAAAACCGAGTCCACAAAAAATATAAAAAATCTGGGCTGCAGTGTCACTATGAGGAATACTCCAGCATTCGACGCGAGGTTAAGTTTCGCACTGATATGTGTTACCTAATGTATGTAACAAACACTGAACACCTTATACCACATATTGCGAAATATTTTTGGTCATTCGTTAAGAACCTTAAAAATGTCTCTGGCCTCCCAAGCAAAATGGTATTCAACAACCAAGAACTGAAGAGCTCCGGAGATATCGCAGACGCATTTGCATCGCATTTTCAATCATGCTATACTGATCACACCACGGTTGTATTATCTCATGTTAACCCAGTGAAAATTTCCACTGTGCTTGCAACTCACAACTTTACCGCAGAGGAATTAAACAGTAAATTGTGTCAATTGGACGGGTCAAAGGGGACTGGGCCCGATGGTATTCCACCACTTCTCCTAAAAAGTTGTTCAGTCTCTTGCCCGACCTCTTAGTGCCCTTTTTCAAAGATCTTTTGATACTGGCCTCTTTCCATCAATATGGAAGAAATCTAATCTCCAGCCAATTTTTAAGTCCGGGGACAAGGAGGATGTTCAGAACTACCGAGGGATTTCATTGCTATCTGCAATTCCAACACTTTTTGAGGCCATTGTTGCAGAGGAAGTATTCTGCACATACAAAAATTACATCATACCCGAACAACATGGCTTTTTCAAGGGCCGCTCAGCAGCTACCAACTTGGCAGTATATCAGAACTTTCTGATACCATCCCTCAATCAATTATTTACAACGCCATAAAACTTTACAACAATCTGCCAGTACATTTAAAATCTATCCCTATGCTTGCACAATTTCGAAAAAACACCAAAGCATACCTCATTGAAAGACCATTTTACAGCGTTAATGATTTTTACAGCGAGTAAGTCTCTTTAAATTGTCACTAAATTCGCTTGTTTACTTAAATCTTGTGTGAGTCATGTCTTAACTCGTAGCATAGAATTTTGAAAATCATCATATAGAGAAAAGAACTGTCAAACATTCACTTAAAACTTAATTATTTTTGTTAGGTATTGGATTAAAAACAAAATTTAATTCTTTTTTGTATACTACATTCTACACTAGTTCATTATACCTTCTGTTTAACATCACAATTATTTGTATAACTATAATAACATAGAGTTTAAGGTCGCATAGTTGCAATTTTGATTTCAATGTCATCGAAATTATTCACCTCGTACATGTGTGTTTGTTTACTTTATAAGGTTATTAGGATTCATTAACTGTTTTGCGGCAATGTTATGTTATATTCTAACGTGTGTTTTACGATTTGGTAAATTGATAATTTACATTTTTAAAAAGCATTGACCTATCGAAATTCTTTTCGATTAATGTTTTGATATGTCTTATTTTAGGTATATTTTGCTTTGTCCATAAAATTGTAAAATTTGTCTGCGGCAATAAAGCATACTTTTGTTTGTTTGTTTTTTGTAGAAACAAAATTGATTACTGAAAGACTACAAGAAGTAGAAGAGTAAGAGAGACAGAATGATCTTTTACTTAACTCCTAACTTCAGCTCAATAATTGTTCATGTCAAATATCATATGTCAATGTTTAGATCTCAATATTTTAATTCTTTGGTACTACTTATTTACTTAATAATATCAAAAACAAACAATGTACAAATGTTTGGTGGTGATGTTTTGGTTAAGCCTACCACATCCGATTCGTTCTGAAGTTATTCTTCATCAAAGTGTACAATCTTATTAATATTATTCCCTTGATTTCTCCTTTCTTTTAACAAACATTTAGGCGAATTTGATTGGAAATCCATAAAAATGCAATCAAAATGTACAAGTTATACATAATTTTTAGGTATTCACGGTATTTAGAGGTTTCATTTATAAAAGCTTATCAAGTATTCACGTATATAATTAGCTTTCAATTTGACCTCTTTTTTCCAAGTGCCAAGAAACATTTATACTTTGTTATAACGGGTTTTTGTATACAATAACGTATGAAGATAAAGAAATAATAATAATAATATTAAAGAAAATATGTCTAGTTTTACTGTCTCCTACCATTCCTTTTTAATTTTCAAAAGTATTTGTGAAGAAGAGGAAGAAATTGTTTCTGATGACGAATAACTCGGGAACGAAACGTTGTCGAAAAAATCTTACTTCAGATTTGTAACCAGAGCCCCAGAATCTGTTAGTGTGCCAAACAAATTAGAATTGGACATGGCAAACTTAACTGAAATTTTACCATGTTTTTAATAGGCACATAGCAAAAATGGATCCTAAAAGCTTTGCTTCTGTTAAGAACGAGATAGAAGAGATTTATATAAAACAAGAAGACCACTGCGAGTCTGATGAAAAAGTACTAGTGTAAGTAGAATAAAGAGTCTCAAAGGTATTTTTATAATAAAATTATATAAAGGTTTTTGGTGTACTAAACTAATTGGGTAACCATTAACTGGTCTATGTTCTAATTGTTCATGTTGCCTATCATTGCCAATTTTCAGAAAATTTGGTATAGCTTAATTTATGCAATCAAGTCTAAAATTCTTTTTTTTTTCGACCTAGTTTTATTTTTACTTTCATTTAGTAATTGCTATAATAAACTGATCAAATGTGGAACTAAAATATAGGAACAATAGATATTTTTCAAGTTACAATATATTTAACGCAAATCACTTCAATAAGTATTTGAAGGGTATGGGAAAAAATACAGTATATACATTTTCTCAACATTTTGGGTAAAATATAGGAGGAAATAAGTAGAGAGCAAGGAATGTCCATTTTGTCCAGTATTCAGAATTTTAGACATTTCCTTTTTGCTTTCATGGCCTTCTCGATTTCCAAGTATGCAGGATGAAAGGTATCAAAGTAATAAGCTTTTCTTCTAAATAGACATGGGTTTTATTGTTGGTATGTATACATGGAACTCATTAATCTTTTGACATCGGCCTGCAGCTTTAAGTACAAGAAAAACATCAAATATAAAAATAAAAATTTTTTATATTTTTATAATTAAAAATAGGCAAAAAGGGGGTTGAAAATCAATTTTAGAAAGATCCAAGTTCAACTCCCTTAGAAAGTAATAGAAACTTTATTATTCTGCATTGAGCACTGTTATACCTGATATGCAAGAAAAGATAAAAGCAAAAAATATGAAAACTTCAATATCAAAATTTAAATGACCCAACAGGCAATGTTTTAAATTTATCAGGAATTCCATTGTAAAAGAAAATTTAAGAAAATGACCTCTGATAAAAAGCCGTGCTGTGAAGTGGATTTAGATTGAGTTTTTAGGAACTGTATAGATGGTGCCTGTGAGAGAATAGCCTCTTCAAATTTGTATAAGCTCTTTGGATGCACTTATTAATATGTGGTTGATCCTTAAAGCTGAATCAAAATACAAACCTAAGTTACGACAAGATTTAGAGTGAGCTATGTATTTGATTTTTTAATTGTTTATAAAAATTCCTGTTCTTATCATTTCCAGTATTTTTTGTAAGCTTTATCTTTTAATTGAATCATATTTTTTATAGTATAAGTGGGCTATGGTGGTATTTTCTTTTTAATTTTAGTTCTTACCATAGGTGACAGTACATCAAATACCTATATTTATAAGAAATTAGCAATTCTGTGTAGTCATAAAATGTGTTCTTACATTGATCAGCTACATTTAAAAATTTTAAGTTAATGTCCCCACCACAAATTAGATCAGAATGTTGAAAATCAGACAGTTGTTTCTCAGATATATTTAAAAAACCAAAGTATTGCCCTTAGGGTGCCTATAAAGCACACCAATTACAAATTTTCTTTTGAAAGCAAAAGTCTCTATCCAAATTTGCTCTAGAATATTGTTCACCTAGGAGTAACAAACAGAAAATTGTAAGTTTTGTTTTAATATAAAATGCCACTCTTGCTATTCTGTCCCTCCTTACAGTACAATAGCCACTTATAACTATGTCGTTCAAATCAGACGAATGTGGTATAAATAATCTCACATTTAAGAACACACAACAGAAATTTTTTATTGATCAAGCATAATCAGGCATGGGGTACCAAGCAAATTACAAAATTAATTTGTTGTATAGATAATATAAACATATGCACAACATTTAAGGTAAAACACCCAATTCTTAACACATTAACAATAAAAAATGCAAATTTTTGCCTCCAATATGATTAATTGCAGATTTTCAATTCAGCCATGTGATGAGATGTATCTTAAGGTTTAGGGAATAAGCAGGAATTGCCAGAATTAGATGTTTACAGTTTTTTTTGTGAGCGAGTTTTTAAATTTGTATTAAAAAGAGACAATAGTTGACAGGTAAAAATTCTAGTCTACCCAATACATGACATTTATTTTACCCAATGCTTGACATTTTGCCCACTATTCTGCTTTTTTGCTTTCTAAAAGTATTTTTTTTGTTCTCAAGTATTTATTGACCCAAAGGCAGTTTAAAAAATAGATTTGGGATAATGTGTGGTGAAAATGTTTTTTATTTTGATTTACACTGTTTTAGAACTAATAGTTGACAGGAATGTTCCTTATGGTTGATAGTATAGGATTTGCTATAAAAGTTGAGGTTTTAGTTAAAGAAAATTGTTTATTTTAAAAAATATGAGGTTTCAAATGAAAAACTACAAATACTTTGTAAAAAACAAATTATTTTGACCATCAATGTCAATCGCCTTCTCGAATTGGTATTTCAGTCTATTGCCAGCTGCTTGCTTGTTCGGAAACTCGAGAATTTCAGTAACTTGATAATTGATACATGTTCTCATTCAGTATAAATGTATTTATTGTCAAATTATTTCATACTGACCACCTTGGCTTTGTCATTGGGCAACATTTCGTGTATGATCCAAACATATTTGTGTTCTTTACTAGGGAATAAAACAACCAGATAATTGCCTTCTTTACAGACTACATTACTTTTTTGTTTCTGTTGAATTACGGATAAAGGAACATCATAAGTAGATTGGCTTGCATAATTTTCATTGGCAAGTTTAGCCAGGTTAAAATATACATCGTCCAAGCTACCACCAGATTCCACTCATGAATAGGAAGATTCTGAATCTGATGATTCTTCTTTCTTTTTTGTGTCAATTTTCTTGGATTTATTTTCTTTTTAGCTTGATTTTTTCTCAAATTTTTTTTTTATTATTTTGTTCCTCTAACTTTTTTTCTTATTTTCCTTTTATTTCCTTTTCAAAAGATCTTTTCTCTCATATGGCTGCCATTTTTTGGAGGTTATATAACAGAAGGTATTTTTTCTTTTGTTTAAATTCTGCTTGGGCTGGGGCCAAAATAAGACACTTTACAGGAAGTAGTAGTATCTGGCGTCTTTTCTCCTATGGGTGAATAGGTACTTCTCTTATTTTGATATCTTAATACATTTCCTGTATCAGGATTAACTTCATTTAAAGCAGTATTTTCAGTTAGTTATATTATCAAGAATACCATTGATTATGTTATTTTAAGGATTGTTTTCATCCTCTTCGTCCTCAGTACTTTTTTCTATTATTGGTTATTGTTTTTTATTTTTCAACTTCTCTTTCGTTTCTGAATATTTTCTTTCAATACTTTTGTAGAATACAAAAAATGAATTGTCAGAAGAGTAACCTTCCCAACGTTAATTTTTTTGAACTGAGCCAACTTTTCTTGATCCATGTATTTCTCTAGAAACTTTCGACAAATTTCTAACTCTTAAAGATTTTTCATCCATGTCTTGGGAGCCCATAGATTTGGTTTCAATTATGGGACATTGGATGGCCAGCATTAGGGTCTCACTGTATCAAACCACACTTTCGTAAACCATTTTGCAGGATGGAGAGGACAATTCTATTGTCAATAGCTTTTTTACGCAGGGGAAAAAATCTGTTTTTTTGACATTCGGTTTCCCAGAATGCTCTAACTGCAAAGGGCAGAGTTTGTGTCAATTTTTTTCTGCAGTCTTAAGAGATAAGGGTATTAAAATTGGTATATTTATAATCAGTAAGAAAAGACCCATTTTACAAAATAAAAATAAACAGGGTGTTCCAATTAAAAATATATATATTGTGTCTATTTTCTACTTTTTATTATTTTTCTAATATTTGATAATTTAAGAAGTTAATGGAAGAAAAATTCTACAACTTTTATATATTTTATAATGTTTTTGCAACTCATATACCCAAAGCTGTCTTTTTTTTTATTACAAGTGTTAAATACTAATTATGAATTTTGACATTAAACTATTTTTGTTTTTGATTTTGAAATACAAAGTTTTATAGGCAGGGTAAAATGAAAAAGTCTTCAGAAATGTTACTAAAAAGTACTATAAATATACCTAACCTAATATCTACAAGAAGAAAAGCATCTCTGGTACTAATATATTACTAATTATTTTAAGTTTTCTTCCAAATTGAATTAGTAGAATATTTGATGAGTAGACAACATTAAAATTGTAATTCATGTTTGAAGAAAATACCTTGTATATTCTCAATAACCTTCATTTGTAAATTGTTATTTTTACTAAAGCATTTTCTTGTTTTTATATTTGATATTGGTAAACATTGTTAGTCCAAAATAAAAAGCGATAAATATTTTGAATTCAAATTTGAAGAATTTTACCAATGCAGCAATTTTTGGTTCAGTTTATTATGGATATTCTATTAGATAGGCTGTTCGGTATTGGTACTGGGTTAGCACAAGGTTAAAGCTATTACACTAAAGTTCTTGTGCTATTTTGTTTAACCATTGTGTCCCCATGCTCTTTCGCTCAGGCGTTGCCTAACCTGGTACCAATCCCCCCCCCTATGTAACAAAATAGTTAACTGCAATGTAATGTTGGTCTATTGTAAATGATATTCATCACAACAATGGACTTCAGGGAGCTGTTGAACCAGAACAATCCCCTGATGCCATTAATAATTACTATTGCACCATTGCTGAGAACATATCGAAAAATATAAAGCCATCTGTAGATCCATTGATTATGTGTCTGGTAGATCAACTCCAAATTCATTTTACTTCTTACCCACAAACCTAAATGAACTTAAACAAATATTTATATCAATAAAGAACAAAAAAACTTCTGGAGATGATGGATTGTCTGCAACAATCTTTCTTAATATGCCTGACTCCGCATTGCATGTACTGGTACAGGCAATAAACATCTCGTGGGAAAAGGGTTTCTTTTCTCCAAATTTGACTTTAACCAAGGTGATTCCTGTCCACAAGGGAGGTGATTTCAACGAGCCATCAAATTTCTGCCCAATCTCTCTTGTGTCTACTCTGTCGAAAATAGAAAAGTTGGCCAAAACGCGAATTACTTCATTTTTGGACAGACATAATATACTTAATAGATCGCAGGTCGGGTTTAAGAAAAAAAATAACACAAATCATGCTATGTTCAACTTCTGGGAATACCTGTATAATCAAATTAATAGAGGGGGATTTACAGCACCAGTTTTCTGTGACTTATTTAAGGCATTTCACTGTGTCAGTCACGGAATTCTGCTGCATAAACTTCACTGGTATGGCTTTAGAGGAGCGACTCTTTCCTGGTTCGAGTCCTATCGTGTCAGGTCGGAGGCAGTCCCAGTGCCTCTGATTACCAAGCTAATAATTGGGATAATATTGTCTTGGACCCACTTCTCTTCCTTCTTTATATAAATGACCTTGCTAACTTGGATATTGCTGGTCAGTTCACATTATTTGCAGACGACACGACGATTTTATGACATTCTGCTGATGTTAATTTAATTAATGACACTATATTAATGGATACTAATAAAATTAAAGCATGGTGTGATTCGAATCTCTTGTCACTGAATTTGGCAAAGACCAACATCGTTTGTTATAGATGGTTGAGAAGGATTGGTAATTGATAATACTCCTTTGGCAAGAAAACATAGTTCAAGGTTTCTTGGTTTGGTCATAGATGACAAACTTAAATTTGATGACCATATTAATGCCCGCAGTAGGAAAATATCATCTGGTTGTTTTGTGGTTAAGGTAGCAGTTCAAGAACTAGGTAGTATAGTTGGAAAATCAGTATTTTATGCCCTTATTGAATCAAGGCTTAGTATGGGATTTGTTTCTAGGAAGTAGCTTGCA
Organism: Kuschelorhynchus macadamiae; assembly: GCA_030620095.1. Classification (NCBI taxonomy): domain Eukaryota; kingdom Metazoa; phylum Arthropoda; class Insecta; order Coleoptera; family Curculionidae; genus Kuschelorhynchus; species Kuschelorhynchus macadamiae. The sequence goes on from JAUTXW010003108.1 coordinate 460,443, forward strand.
GCTATATAATTGATATGCTGTTCGTTATTCAACAAAGAGCAGTAAGATATATATGCAAGGCAAAAACCATTGATTTTTCATGTAAACTGCTTTTTACAAACCAAAAAATATTAACCATTGTTAGTTTATACATTTTAGGAACTGTCAGTATAGTATACACTAACAGAGATAAATTTACAGTCCCAAATCCTAGATATGTAACTCGCCACCATCTCAATCTACATTTACCTATTCCTATGTCAAGCTTACTGAAAAAGTCTATCATTTATCAGTGTATTAAGATGTATGACTCTCTTCCCAATAATACTAAGGAACAACCCACTCTAACACTATTTAAAAAGCAAGTTTGGAACATTCTGGTTGTCAAGGCCTATTATAGTTTGACAGAATTTTATAGTGACGTGGTGTGATACTGTTAGTATTGGCATGAATCTGTTTTATTTGTTTTTAATTCATTTGATGACCCTGGATTTTTAATAGGTTGCTTTTGTTTTTTTTATTTGAATTTTCTGATCTATTTCTAATATTTCTTATTTTTTGTTGGAATGTTTGTTTATAATTGCCATTGTTGCTTTTGCTTCTAGTTTTAAATTCTCATTATCCAACCCCACTTTTATATACCTACTGACAATCAATCTGTTTTTTAATTTTTTATTATATTTTAAAATTATATCTTGTCCTGACTCAATTCTGAATTTTTAAAATTTTACTGATATTTGTTTTTGTATGTATTTTTACTTTAATCCATGATTTATATACTGAATTGTTCATCTTAAATATTGTATATGTTTTATAGTTTTTTATATTGTTTATGTTTGCTCTTTATTTTTAATTTATACATAAATCATGCTTTGTTGATAAAACTTAGTACTGTAGTTTTTGGTAATAAAGCTTATTTCGAATTTGAATTGAATTGAATGGAGCCCCAATTACAGGAAAAACCTGCCAGGTCATTCGAATTCTACAATTTATATTAAGTGTTATTTTACAGTTAAAGATTGAACATTACTCTATTTTTAAATCCATCGTCTACCACTTAAACTTTGGAAAAAACAACAATTCAAGATGGCGGATGTTGTCCCGTTTGTGATGGTAATATAGCATTGAGTCATCACGCGATTGAGAGCGCTTGGGTTCATAAAGGTTGTGCAGGACTTTCTGCTTCTGAATTTGATAAAATGTGTGCTGTTTTCAAGAAAACAAATTCGCTTAATTGGAACTGTAGAATGTGTTCAAAAAATTTGGTTAAAAGAATTTCCTTAGGAGTCCCAGTAGTGATTTAAATAAACTAAAAATCCCAAAAATGTCCAGAAACAACAATTGGTCGATCATAACATTGTTGGTGAGATACTTTCTTTGGCTCCTATACCAGTCAATCCCACTGTTAATAATATCAGAAGTCAGGTTGCATTTCATCAAACTAGGATATCATTAATTTCGGAGATTGTTGGTATTTTGCTAGAGCAAAACTGGTAGAATTTAGTACCTATAACCATAAAAACAAAGAAACCTACCTTAAAGGTAAAATAATGGAATTATGTACATCTTTGACTGCAGATTGTCTGGTTTTAAAAACCAAAATTGTTGGTCTTCCAGTGAATAGAGTGAGTGTTAGCCATTTTAATGTCTTATCTTTTGTGTTTGTTAACTGTAAAAATGGAGTAACCCCCCAATTTGCTAAATTAAAAAAAATAAATCAATAATGCATAAGTTCAGTTCACTTTATCAAAACATTTTCTGGCCGTCTTCAAGCCAAATTTGTGGTGTAAAAACAATAATCACAGTTCAAAAAGGTGGATCATCATTCTTCAATCAAGGAAAGAAGCAGTGGCTAAAAGGTCAACATAAGACCTTTCCATTTTTTCTCTTTTTCTCATTTTTGAGAGTACATTTATCAATAAACCAAATTGCTTTTCTTTTATTCACAGATGCATTTCATTTCAATGCGATTTTGTGACTAGGTAGATTAGAATATTTTGGGTAATATTTCATACTTTTAATTTTTAATATGCCAGACACGAAAAATTTATGTTCGCCGGAAATCAAATTGAGGTTCAACTTACACAATTTTACATGCTTTTTAGATTTCAAACAGAGCGTCAAAAAAGACTGCAGACAATAGAATCGGTATGAAATAAGTTTTACTAGTGCCAATCAAAAATTAAGCTCTTGAAAGCGACCGATTCTAGTTGTTGGAGAAAGACATACATTGTTGGAGAAAGACATCGAAGAATGCGGAAGTTTTGAAACATCATTTTTCGAATTATGCCCTAAGGCGCAGGTGATTGACCATTGGCCAATCAAAGTTGGTTTCCAATATTATTGGCACTGGTATTTAGCTATCTATACCGATACTTTTAAATAGTAATTAGATGCCAAATCACCAAATAAATGTCAAATTGCATCTACTTAAATTGTCAATGAATCATGAATATATGGAATTACATGGCACATTTAATCAAAATTTGTCACTGTCAAAAGTTCAGAAATTTCACTATTTAAAATCATGTCTAGTTGAGAATGCAAAATAGTTCATTCCTTGGATATAATGGAGAATAAGTGTGACACATCAAGAAATTTATTAAAGGAACACTTCAAAAATAAATGATTAGATTTGAATAGCCATTTAAAGTCAGTATTCAAAATTGCTTGTTTAGATTAATTTTTGAAAGACATTCAATCACTTTAAAATTTAGGTCAACCAGTCAAACAGTAGAGAGTATTTTAATTTACTTACTTGTTTAAATTGGATTTTGTAAGCAAATGAGAATTGGAAAATTCCATAAAATTCGATGTTACCCACACTTAAAGATTTCCCAAAATTTTTAAATTCTCCCTGTCAGTTTTTAGGAACTTTTTGTTTGCCCAAATAAACCAGACCATAGAGATACACCTCGAGAGTAGCTTTAAGGAATACAATCATCTTTCAGGAACAAGAAAAATTCAGTGTTTTTATTGTATTCACTGTATTTTTTATTGTGTACATTTTTAAGTTTACCTGTTCAAATCCAGGTCAGTGATGTTAAAATTTAAAACTATCTCACAATTGTCTTAGCTTTACTCATTTTTAAAATATATGAATGAACAGGAGTATGGAAAAAATGTTACAAAAACATAATACTTTATTACACATTGCAAATAATTCGAGTTCACAAGTTCAGCCACAAAATAGCCACAGAGTTTTTGAAGTTTATAGCCCCAAAATAATCAAAGTATCAATTCAAGTAAAAGTTCACAGGATAATATACAACAATTTTATTTATATGAAAATAAAAACGATATAGTTTAGAACATTTAAAACAATTAACAACATTGTATAAAAACTAAAATTAGTATATCTTAATTAATGGTACATCATAGAATTACGGATTCATATTTCTAACACAAATGTCTAACATATTTTATTAAATAAAATTAAAATTAAACATATCAACATGCTCTAGCAAAACATTTCCAAACCGACACTTCTCTCCTAGGGAGTGTTCAAACCATAATTAACAAGGTCAAATCACTTCTAAACAACATGATTTGCCTGGCGTTTCTATAGGGTATATGAAAGTTAATTATTTGGGAAGATTTTCTTATTACTAATCATATACAAGATACAGTATTGTATTTCTCTAATCTATTGATTGTGATAATTATAAAGGGAAGATCAAACTGAACATGCATATTCCAAAGAAGTGCGAATCAAGGCGCAAAACATCCCTTAATGCAAATATGTTGTTAAAATATCCTAGAAAACACAAAACCAAGAAGTTTGGTTACTTTTAGTGATGCTCTCTCTATATGTTTAGGGAATGTAAGCTCACAATCAGAAATCACATCTAGATCATTTGACTGTGTCCACTCTTTCCAACACAATATTATTTAAAGTTAATATAAACACCTTAAGCAATAAAAACTTGACAATTTTGCATTTACTAACATTTAAGATTAAACCATTTCCATTACCTCAGATCTGAAAGTTGGGAAGATCATATAACTGAAAAGAAGAAAGTTGTATTACACAAAAAAATTTAAAAAATTTTGGGACAAATTTAAATTTATATTACAACAGAGAAATAGAATTAATTTATTATGGAATTTTGTTACATAGGTGAATCGGTTGGTATTAGGTAAAGAGCATTCATCATTAAAACTATAACCTCAGCGATTTTTAAAGCATTTATGCCTACCAGCACCAAACTATTACAGATGGAAATCGAGATAATCGCGAATTTGTATAACTGAGGTCTGGATAATCAAGGCTCCACAGTGTATATCAAAAACTGATACCTTAAATTTGAGTAATAACTGCCTAGTAAAATGAAATTTTTAAGAATTGCCAATATGATTTTATTGAAGAGATTTATGGATGAAATTAACATTATAAATTATACTATTTCGATATTTTGGTTGTGTATATAATTGATTTACTATAAAAATTACCAAATGTAGTTCAAAATAAGGTGAAAAACTGTAAGTACAAGATTGTGAATTATTAATTTTCCCTTACTGTCAAGTATTCATACTTTTCACTCTTCTTCTCTCTTCACATGCGAGGTTAGGTGTGCTTCTTTCTTTAAGAGATAATAAGTTATTAACAGCAGATGCCCCACGATGGAATCCTGATGGACATCATGTCTCATGATTCTGAAACTTGTCCCTGAATGTTATCTGATGTCTATCTGCAAAATAATCAATCAATTGGCAGCTAGTGGGTGTAATGTCTTAAAATTCATGTTTGTTGACCAAAATGTCATGTGAAACAAGTCAAAAGGAAAGGATTTGCTGAGGTCACAAAAGTTAATTAATTGACAGCTATTGGATGTAATGTCATAAAATTCAAGTTTTTTTGACCAGTATGTTACATAAGGCACAGACAAAGTGATTTACTGAGGGCACAAAAGTTCACTTCCCTAAAAACACTGGACTATTCCTTCACATAGCATATTGCCATTTTTGTTGATTCTCCTTTCCTGAAACTGTATTGTAAGGTGCAACAGGAAAGTGTGTCTACGTCAGTTTAAAATATGATCATATTAGAAACAATTATAAAAAGTAAAGCAGTTAATTATATTTAGTTGTGGGCAGTTAAGTCATAATTATTATTACCTTTTAATAAAACTGACTGGATGAAATCATTGGCCCAAATGAACTTACCAACAGGTTGGCTATTTAGGATTTGGATTTGAATATTACTCCTAAAAAATTAATTTTATATTTACGTCAATATTCATAATGAGAATCTTAACGTGCTCTAAATGCAACTCTTTTTATCATAGCACCATCTCTTCTTTCTTTATTACCATTAATTGCTATTTTTAACATTAACTTTTCTTTTTTTAGGTCTACTAAAGAAGATTACTTATCAAAGCATGTAGTAGAACTGGATACTGACATTAATATAAAATATGAGCTTTCTGATAAAGATATTGATGAAAAGTATAAAAGTGAATATGAAAATATTTGTTCTGAGTCAAGTAAAGTGTAAGTAAAATTATTATAACTTATTAATCATTATTAGTTACTTCTTATTAGTTTCATAAAAGTTTATCAGAGACATTACATAACTAAAATTTTAATATTTTCTGTTGTAAAATTCCCTTTTTTTTGTAATGAATAATTCTTAAAGAGAAAAAATAAATTGTATTTCCCAAAAGATTTGTCTTCTTCAGAAACATTGTTTATTGCAGTTCACTATATTTAAATGAGTTTTGCAGGATATTTTACATACAATTTTTTTTTAGATCTAATTTTGAAGATTACTTATCAAAACCTGACATAGTAGAACTAGATACTGACATTGATATAAAATGTAACTTATCTAATGAAGATATCATTGAAGAGGGTAGAAGTGAATATGATAATGAGGCAGACAGAAAACTGTAAGTAAAATAGTCACCACTTACATACCAGTCTTAAAAATCTCTTTAATTTTTAGTAGATTTATTGATTTGAATTAGTAGTAATGACATAACCTTTAAATATTCCTTCATAGTCAGGGAAATCTCAAGACATTTTCTATTTTTACTAGATTTTTTTTTAATACATTTAGTTATTAACTAAATATTTACTTATAAGTGTTGAAAAATAACAGACAAGCCAATGCTCACTCTGCCACATAAATTATAATTTGTATCATAAAGAAAAAACAACAATTACTCTCTTACTTACTTTAGTTAGACAAACATTAAATGCTGATTTAAAAAAAATACTTAAGGTTGTTGTGTTTTGGTCCAGAGTTGGCAAAATGAAAAAGCTGTTTTTTTTTCCAAAAACCCACCTAGATGATACGAACGCATGTTAGGTGACTATATTTTGATGTTAGTAAACTATGGTTTCTAATTTATTATTTTTAATGTTTAAATTGGAAATGATTGATTCAAATTGTAATACAATATGGGTCGCCCTTGTGCATTTTTATTTTCCATGCATTCTCAGCGCATAATTGAGAAAACCTATAATGATTTCTCTGTGAACCTCTGCGCCTCAAGTTTCTGCCTTTTTTCTTTAGCATATAAAAACCACATAAAACGGCCCGATGTCCGATATTCCCGCGTTCAGCACTGAACAGCCAACTGTCTACAATCAAAGATGAAAAGTACATGCTTACCCTAAAAAAAGCATTGTGGCTAACTGTGTTTTGATCACTTCTTACATGCTTGTAGGTCTGATTTTTATCTGTTTCATGATTCACATCCAATACAGTTCCTGAATCTCAAGTTTACAATACCTTGATTTACACTTAATGTTTGCTTATGCACACTTAAAAAATTAATCAGATTATTATTAAATATACATAAAAATGTTTTATCAGTATATGAAATCTGACCAGAGCCGGCCCTTTCATCAAATGCCATTAAACTGTTCATAGCCATAAACATAAAATCGTCATTTGTTTTTTTTGTATTGTTCTTATGTATGTATGCAAATATTATAGTTATATATAAAAACAATTCCCCCGTATTCTCTAAAAAGGTTTAAGAGTTAGACCAGATCTAATTGTCATGACAGTTGAAACTGTTAATTCGCCAGTTATGTTTTGCTTATATCACTGCCATTTCATAATGTGACATTTATAACAAATTATTTGTGCAATTGTTGCTTATGTCATTTTAAACTGATCACTGTCAAATTAGACCTGGTCTAAATTTAAACATCTTTAGAGAATACTGGTGTTAATATGCTTGTTCCAGGGGTTCCAAGTGATTCTATGATATGGACATTGAAAGAGGGCTTTATATTTAGTGTTAGCAACATATTAAATTTCAAAGAGCTTAATAGAGTGGGAGAGCCTATTCGGCCATTTACTAAGTTGTAAATAAATATTATCTCTTGACTGCTACGACGACTTTCAAATTATTCTATGCTGAGTAGTTGGTAACGGTCAAAATAATTTGATATTTTAAGCATGGGCATACATAGGCATAATATAACATTTGTTAAGAGTCTATGAAGAGAATTGTTTACCATCGCCAAGTACAAACCCAAGTTGACTAAAAGAGTTAGATACAAATTTGTTAATGTGGAATATGTATATAATTTAAATGTGAATCCAATAACACACCAAGATCCTTTACCTGATCGGACCTCCTCTGTTTTTCATCACTAATATGGGAAAATGTAAAGGTTATGAGATATTGAGAAAGAGATTACTGAACAATTAGCTGCATTTAGTTATAATTAACTTTTCTGGGGCCAATTATTTAGAGACTCCTGAATTATTCGTAAACGCGCATCCGCCTCAGCCTCATTGACATGGTAAACTTTTAGATCCTCGGCAAATAAATGAATAGGGGAAAGATTACCTATAGACTAAAAACCTATATCATTTCACCAACAGCTTGAATAGATGGTGCTCTAAATTAGTTTGAAAGAAAGTTATTTATTCAGACAAATTCATATCTATCACAACTTTTCAACCAGGTAATTATACTGGGTCCAATAGCCCATTATCTCTGTCCATCATCCTTTAGACTAGCCAACAATTTAATTTTTTTTTGTTTCATGTGTTAGTAATATGAACATTTCTTTTCAGTGTTGTTTTTTTTCTTAAGCTATGAAAAAATTGAGTTGTTTCCATTGGAGCCAAAAATGCTAATTCATAATATTTTCATCCGCCATGTTTTAAAATTCGCAAAATTAACTTTTAAGGTTTTTTTTTTCATATAAATACATATTCTTTTCCAAAATTACCCATTTTTTGCAAACCAACGCATACTGACCTGTCAATAAAGTACCTATCAGTTTCCTGTAAGATTTTTTTTTGCATTGTTACAGAATTCATGCCTTAGGAACATTCTTTCAATTGCCCCACATGGATTTATATTCAGGAAGTCGACAGTTACCAACCTGTTAACATATCAGCGTAGTTTGATAAATACTATCGAATTCCGATGTCAAGTTGACTGTGTCAGCACTGGTGTCAGCAAAGCATTTGATAAATTAAAATATCTGCTGATATGGAAGTTTTTTGAAGGCTAAAGTTCAGTATGTCAGGGTGAAGTGTTTATGTCTTCCACTATTAATGTCTTTTCTGTGGTGCATCAGGGAGGTCACCTGTCACCATTGCTATTTAAATGCTACAATGATGTTGAGGATTTTTTCTACTACTGTGAAACACTATTATAAGTACTGGAGAGAGGCTACTCTATAAAAGGTTTAGTTATGACCTATCATTTACTTCTCATATTATAATAGAGTTTAAGGTTTGTTTTTTGCACATTATAAGATTTCATTAATATCTAGATAATTAAGGATTCATACTGTTCAGTAGTTAGGTCTGTTTTTGAATAGGGATGTCCTGTATGGTCATGGTATAAGTTTATATTGACTTAATTGAAAAAGTGCAAAAACGTATTTTGAAATATTTTGTCTACTGATATTTTTGTCTAATGACAACAATTTTTAGGGAGGTTTACCAGTTACCTGAGCAAATAGGCTTTTGTTTAACATTTCCTTCTCCCAGTTTAAGAAACAAATAAACTGCCCGTAATTGTGATTAATTTTTAAGATTTTTTTTATCCTTTTCTCTACACTGAGCAGCACGAAAAATGAGTCACTTAAAAATTGAGTCAAATTAAAACTTTTATAACTTTTTTTGTTATAAACCGATTTGAATACTCTTTTTAGCAAATCCTAGGTAAATTAGTATGTTTTATTCTTATTTATTTAGGTTCAATGCAAAATCAGTTTGCATCATATTATACCGTGGGAAACAAAAGTGTGTTTTTTAGGTCTAAGTTTGAATCACCCTGTGGAGTTTTTAGGTAGTGCAAAAATGATGACATGTCATTATTCGTCAAGCCATATTTATTCTAAGTATTTTCTCTAAATAGGGTACTGGAGTTATTTTGCAAATCAAGGTACCATCATAATAATTTAAGGAACATGAGAAATAAGCTCAATTTTTACAGAGAACTATCTAGACTTCATAATAATCGGGAATTAAATGATATGTTTAAAAATTATGCAAAACTTTACAGGAATGTAGAAAAAAAAACAAAAAAGCAGGTAAATGACAATCATTTAATAAAACACAACTACAGCACAAAAGCTGTTTGGGACATCGTTACGAATATTTCAAATTTAATTAAAGATAAATCGGACATTGAAAGTAAATTGCTACTAGATGAACTTAATACATTTTTCATTAATATACCACAAGATCTTATTAACAATCTGCTATATACTAATATATTATCTCATATATATGTAGAAAAGTACTGTGTCTCCATTAGGGATAGACTTGAGGGATTAAACTTTGAATTTGCAATGGTATTGCAAGTTGAAGTTAGAAACATCATAATGGGTTTGAAAAATAAATCAAGTAAGGATTTATCATGGGTTAAATGCAAAAATTGTCAAGTGCATTATAAATAAAATTGTAGGTCCTTTAACACGCCATTTCAACTTATGTATTAAAGAGGGAACTCCTTATATCTTAAAAATATCTGCTGTTGTACACGGCCTTAAAAAAGGAGATGCAGAACAACTTAACAATTTTAGACCAATATCCATAATTCCTATTTTTTTCAATTATTATAAATGATGGTTTTAGGAAGAGGATTATGTTGGAGCTCTGTACTGTGAACTGACAAAGGCCTCAAAACAGCTAAAGATCAAGTCAAAGTAGTAACTGACATGAGAGAGACACAGTCAAGGGTCACTGAGTGGTTTCACAATAACCAGTTAAATCTGAATCAATCGAAAACTGAAGTGATTTATTTTTCACTCCGTACCTTGCAGGAAATGCAAGTGTGAGTCAGTTCGTTTCTTGGAGGTCCGAATTGATCCAAAAATGACTTGGAATGCGCACATAGATCATCTTTGTCCAAGGATTGTTTCGGGAGTCTATGTTTTGAGGAACCTGGTGAATGTGTTATCTGAAAGGGTTGTTTTGTCAGTATACTATGCATGCATTGAGTCTAGGATCTCATACGCTTTGCTAGCATTGGGTCATGCAGCAAGTACCAGAAGGATATTTGGCCTTCAGCGAAAAGCGGTGAGAGTAATTGCTAAATTGGAGTACAGAGCTGATTGCAAATTAAATTTTATTTGTTTAAACATTTTAACTGGTCCCTGTCTTTATATCTTGCAGCGTCTCATTTATGTTAAAGATAAAAGTCATAAGTCTACCACACACCAAAACATGCACAGTCACAATACTAGAAATATTTACCACATATATATACAAGTTATCACAGAATTCACAGAACAAAAACAGGTATATCTTTCTTTGGCCCTAAAATGTTTAACATACTCCCACCTCATATTAAAATGTTAACTTCTAAAAGTTTTAAGACGGTTATTAAAAAATATCTTATTATGTTTCTACTCATTGGATGAATTCTTCACTAATGATTTCTCAGACATGTTGTAATAGAATCATAGTTGTTTCTTGTAATATGTATAATGATTAGCAATGTTTCTGAAGTGTTAAAATACCCTTACTTAAACATTTTTTTTTTGACGTATGTAAGCACTGTAGTGTATGTAACATGAATAAATGTTTCTTTCTTCGACTGTGTCTCCCCTCACTAATCAACAAACTAAAACGGTATAAATTTAAACTTAATGGTATAAATCTCATTGACTCTTACTTATGTAACAGGAAACAATTAGTGGACTTTAATGGCAGGGTTTCAGTCCTTAAAAACGTCATATATGGTGTACCGCAGGGATCAGTACTAGGGCCGCTGGTCCTCTTGATCTATATTAATGACTTGATGACCAGTGACCCTTGTGCTGATCTGGTACTGGTCGCTGACGATACCAGTGTCTTAATTAAAGCGAAATCAAAGCATGATATTAAAACTATGATGAGAGACACAGTTGAGAGCAACGCAGTGGTTTAATAGCAACCAACTTAATCTTAATAAAACTAAAACCCAACTTGTGTATTTTTTTATGAGAGATATTGAGTTGGGTATGCCTGAAAGTGTTAAATTTCTCGGTATATACATGGAGAGTAAATTATCCTGGAATGCACATGTTGATATTTTGTGTGAAAAAATAGCTTCTGGTGTGTTTGCACTGCGCCGTGTGGTTGGTGTTGTCTCAGAAAAGGTTCTGTTATCTATATACTGTACATTCGTAGAGCCTAGAATCTCATACGCAATACTAGCATGGGGACATGATCCTAACACATCTAGAGTGATGAGGGGAATGACCTGCAGAGAAGATTGTAAACCTGCTTATATACAACTAAACTTACTAACCATGCCTTCTATTTATATTTTAAATGGTCTTATTCATATGAGAGAACAAAATATTAATTATCGCACTCATGATAATATACACAAATATTTTACTAGAAATAGAGAAAACATTTACACAGATTTTCATAGAATAAATAGGATTAAATGTGGCGTTTCTTTCTATGGTCCTAAGTTGTATAACGCTCTGCCAGCTCCTGTGAAGGGGTGTCCTGCTAAAGTTTTCAAAACTAAAATTGAACAATACTTACAAAAATGTTTTTATTCATTAGATTTAATTTTAATTTTAAAAAAGTTTAGGTCGAGGACTAAAGAGAGAAGGGAGATAAGGTTATCTTTAACTATATCTGGAAGATGCGTTTATTTATTTAAGCATAAGGAGTCTAACAACTTATAACAACAATTTTAGTGACTTATTAATCTAATTTAAATACTAAAAGATACTTGAAATATGTAATGCATGATTATTAAAATACCATGCCTAATTTTGAGATTAACTTAATTCTTTAATAAAATATTTACTAAACATGTAATATTCATATAAACAAATGTTTTTTTAAGGTTCCTATTTGATGTAAATAACTTAGTGTAATGCTTAATGACTAAGCTCTTACATAATGTGAATTTATAATTTTTTTTAAAAATACTACCTGTATTTAAAAGTATTGGAATCGTTAATCATAAGTAGACTGACGTATGTAAACACTCTGTGTACTTAGCATGAAATAAATTATTGTTTATTGTTACTGCTTAAATAAAATATTGCCTAGAAGACGAGAAGTTAAGTATTGTGGTGTAATAAAAAACTAGAATGCATACCCTTTTTTCAGAGACAAAGTTAAGGATTGCTAGTTAAGAAAAGATCCCAAAGGTTTGTGGATAGTGCATTGTACAGAAAAGATGTTAGACTAAGTTATATTTTTGATCAACCCGTAAATACTGGTGAAGGAAAGTACTTGCTTACTTTAAAGATATGAAAATAAACATTAAAAAAACTTTTGAGGATATTTGTGATCTTCTAAATTCTAGTATGAAAAACAATTTAATAATTAAATTGGAAAATGTCACAAGAAATCTGAAAAAATATTTTTTTATTTAAAACATAAATACCTTGCATTGTATATACAATTCTAGACTCGGTTTATATAATTCCACTTTGTACCATTTTTGCACTTTGTATCCTTTGCATCTAAATCATAAAGACTACACAAAACTAAGATGAAATGTACAGTTCCTTTTGCTCTACCTCAGATGTTTTCATTTGACATTCAAAATTTTAAATTATCAGTTTTCGAATGTAAATATATATCGAATACAGATGAAAATAAGTGTTATATGACACTATGTTCAATATTTTTTACATTACATTGCAAAAGATCACAATTCCTCAAGATTTTTGGAATAAGGTTAATTCTCATATGTCTGAAAATCTCAGACATAGAAGTTTCTCGGTCTGAGAGGAACACCTTGTGCACACTTTCCCTTCCAATTGTTTTGCCGACATTTTATTTAATTTCTTTTTTTAGTCCACGACCAAAGCCACGAGGACCATATCGCAAAAAAGGTGATACAACCCCATATGAATGTACATCTTGCTCATTTAAATGTTACTATGTGAAAGAACTGAGAAGGCATATTGTTAGGCAACATAAATGTATTAGCGAGGTTGGTTAACATACACTTATTTTATGTATGTTTTTTAATAGCATATACCGATATTGCAAGTTTCACTTCTAATTTTAGGAATTTATGCTGAGATTTTAAAGAGTTGTTTTTTTTCATGTATGCTATAAGTCAAAATTTGATTATCATGCGCGTTGCATTTTTTGTTTCTTAATTTGAAAATATAACCCTAAAAATAGCCGATTTGCAAATATAATTAAAATTTATATTCAACGATTTTTTTTTTTCAAATAAGTACTAGAACAATTGACTCATAGCATATGACATAGATATGGACCTTCTTGTTAAGCTTGTGAGATAGCTTCAGACGTAAGATCAAGTTATATAAAATCTGTGGATAATCTTGATTAAACTAGTCCTTTTAAATATTTTAATTTTTGTTCTGATATATGTCTGTGATCCACTTTTAGTGGGGATAGAAATTATTAAAATATTTACAAAAATCTGGTCCAAGACAGATTTTATAGAATAAAGAAAAACTTTTTTACTAATGTATGACAAAATAATAGTTACTGAGTGCTGAAATAAATCACTAGTTTCATAAGGCAGGATTTTATAACAGGAGCCCTATGTTAAGTTAGGTTCATAAAGGCGAATTAGATTAAATGTATTTTAAAATGAGTATTTTATACTATTTGTTCTATTTTATGCACTATATATTAAAAAAGAATTATCTTTGGTTGTTAACAATACATGCCAAACGTGACAATTACATGCGAACCATTTTGTTTTTCAATTTTGAGCTGTGACGTCTCAGATTCTTTGTAAAAAGCGGTATATATTGATGGCAAAATGGAAAAAAAAATTATGATAATTGAAAATGTTTAAACAAAATATATGCTTATTTAAATGTTTAAAAAATATATTCTAAGCAGAATTCTAATTGATCTTATTCGCTTAAATTTTCTGAATTGAACAAGCTTTAAAAAAAACACCCTTGTTCTCGAAAATGAAGTATTCCCGGCAACATGGTTATATTAGCTTTTATTCTCGAAGAAATGTTTGTTTTTATAATAATATTTTATAGGTAGAGGTATTTAAGTGTTCCGAATGTGATTTCAAATCTATCTATAGAGCCAGCCTTTTAAAACATTCATTGTCCCACAAAGATGAGTCGGAAATCGTGATGTTTCAGTGCAGCATGTGCTCTTATAGGACAAAATATAAAGGTATGTTTTTATTATATAATAAAAAAAGTATAAAGGATTCATTTAAATCAAATTAGAAATATACATTGTGACTCTTTATTGTTCCACTATTTATTTCGAAAGTTAAGATAATCATTTTAAATTTGGCACATATTAATAGAAGACCAAAAGTTTCTTTTTTCTGAATATTTCGTGATTGGAAACAAGTCGCCATTTGGAGAAAATTTAATACAAAAAACGTATGTCGAGTAGCACATCTTTTGAACGGTCTTTCTAACCTTATTTTATCCCCAAAATATGGGGGATTATAAAAATACCTAATTCAGAATGACGGTCATTCGGAAATGTGACTGAACTGTGAAAAATGCTGTCAGATTTCATGAATTTTATTTCTTTTAATAAGGTTATGATTTTACTTTATTTCTTTTAACAGGCATTTGATCTCCCAAAAAACGGTGTTACAGACAATTATTTAGACAGCAGAGTTCCCATTTTCCGATAAGAGATAATGTATTAGATAGGCGGAACACCAGAACTTCCCCAAATTCTCAAAGGCATGGGTGTTTTATGGCTTGTAAAAAATTAAATTGAAAATCCAGGTCCATATTTTATAAAAATAAGTTGATGATGGGACCAAAGTTGCTTTAGAAAATGTATTTTGCGCACAGCGTAAAAGTTTTTGCACCCGGTAATTGCATATAATTTCGATATCCGAGTCGATAACATCGAGGCTCGCTTTAGTCCCGTGACTCAAGTAGCTAGCCCTGGTGGCTACCCCAGCGTTCGCATAAAGAACAAACCAATCGCAGGCTCTCTCACTAACTTCTAAAAACCATAGAGGGAAAACCAAAGCTTACAGAACACTAGACTGTGGCCAAACTGAAATTATCTAAAGAAAACCTAATACAATTTAGCAATAATACCAATTTATTAATAATATTTAAAGAGATGCATAAATGCTTTTCTCAAACAGCTGTCATAAAGCCCGCTACTCACTATTCATCCATTTGTTCCGCAAAGTATGAAGGGTCCGGTTCATCCATTCGTTTCGTTGCGCGGCGTTTCCATCTTTTGGGCTGGTAATCAAGCAGGCTTTGACCTCGGCGAACTTTTCGTTTTTTCAGTTAGAAAAGTTTCTACAGCCTAGAGCTTCACATATTTTTTTTTTGATTCTGCAAAACCAATTGTTGCGTCCAAGCCAAACAAAGAGCGGAATCTCAAAAACTATCAAAAAAGGCATATTTAAACCCTCTTTTTTGGAATACATTCGAAATTTTTAAAAATTATTTTTTATTGGACTTGCCATCAGCTGATTGATAAAAAATCTTAACTAGTTCTAGCCCGTCAAGGAAGGTGTTATAGAAAAGCAAAAAATACGGATAACCTGTTATCTAAATAACTGTTCTCATATTTCTCAACGCAAATACCGATTTCGGCCTAGTGAAGATAGCAAAAATCAAAAATTCAAAAAAGAAATTTTCGTCTCCAAACCGATTTCGCTGTACGGGTAATGGAAAAAGCAAACGTAAACAATTTCCCTCAAGATGGGGATTTTAAATGAATGTATTAAAAAACAGTAGTAAAAAACCAAAAATTATACTGACTAATAATAATGGGTAGAATATGTGAAAAATAGTATCAAAGAGGTTGATTTAGATGACTGCGGGTCAGTCCATTAAGACTTAAAATTTTCTACAGGAGAATATACAACGCAACCATCATCATACCACCACGGTCACCCCATAAGAGAACATGGCATCCCGGTTTGGGATAACCTGCCAGATTTTACTAATTTAACTCAAAATTTCCATCAGAACCATCCCTTAATAGAATAATAACGTTATTACACTTGCAACAAAATTGTATAGAACTTTCACAATTTAATCGTTTTTCTATATCTTCTAATAAGTGAGATTCCCATATAGAGACTCAAATTACGGACACTAGCTCCAAAAGCAGCGTTGCTAATATATTTATAATTATTAAGAATATTTTTTAAGCAATTTAATTTTTTGAGACTCCCTGTAGCAAGAAAATTAGATAATCATAGTTTTTTTAAATAAAACCAATAACACAGAATTTTTTTCTTCCGTGGACACACTGTATGACAGATAACCTGAAACCGCAAAGAACATCAGACGTTTAGTAAAGTTAAAAAACAGAAATTAATCAGCATAACAACTCTCGACTTAGGTGCAAACTAATAATTGTTGACGGCGCAAGAATGGGTGGAAATAAGATTGACATTTTTGAAGATTTTCGGTGGAAATATGCCTACTGAATCTAATTTTTCTGGAAAAATTCGAAAAAACGAATTTCTTAGAAGAGTATTCCAATTTTTCCATATGAAAAATTAGATGCACAATGGATATTTGGTAAGACTATTTCCCGAGTTGAGTAAATAATATTTGATATAACAATATTTTTATTTAAAACAACAATAATAATAATACCGTTGCAAACTTAAATGATATTTTTCCTTTTTTTTTCGGAAAAACTGTGCGGAAGAAACATGTCGGTTTACTGTGGATATTTGATATTCTTAGGCGTCAAAGGGCGGACATAGTTTTCCGCCAATAAGGTAGTAGCAGTGGCAAATGCAAACGGATCGCATCTGATTTAAATGCACAAAGTACTTGATTTAAAAATTTCGTAGTATTTCAAATACTATTAAATAATTCGTATCAATTTCTGTCTATTTGAAGTACTTTTGAAGTTATTTTGATTACTTTTGCTTTTTTTGGGAAATCAGATACCAAATACTATTTAAAGAGTAGTTGAATTTGAAGTAAAATATCGAAAATTATTTGTATTGCTTTTTCCAAGTATTTTATGTGAAGTACTGACAGCACTGCTAAAAACCAATGACATTATGGTGCAAAAATGAATTTACCAAGTTATTTATTGTGTCTTAACCAACCCTTCTACCAATTTTCTTTTTTACTGCCTAGTTTATTTCAGAGAAATATACCGGGTGACATGAACATACCCACCATTTTTAAATTTCAGATGTTATCTTGAACTTACTATTTTGAAAAACGGTTTTTAGGTAACTTGTCTTCGCATCATCAAAAGCGCCACCGTACTATTGGTGAGACTACAACATACAAATGTAGCCTCTGTGACTTCCAAGCAGTCTATAAGCGAGACATTGCTATCCATATGAAAGTCCATAGTACTGACAAATCGCTTAAGTTTGCTTGCAACCAGTGCGACTATAGAGGCAAGAAACAATGGCTACTGCGTGATCATATGCTCGTTCATTCTAAACCGGGAAAAGATTCTCTTCCGATGTTAAATTGCTACCACTGTGACTACCAGACGCATAGCAAGAAAAACATACGCAGACATGTGCTTATTCATATGAAGTTACGAAACACTGAATTATTAAAGTATGTATATTTATATTTAAATAGATTTAGTAGGTTATTTATTTTGGAAGTGTTTTAAGGCTAAACCTGGTTTTATAAAAAAAATTTAATAGCATATATTTATTTATTTATTTATTCAGTCATAAACGGGACAACCCATGATTACAATATATGTTAATATTACCTTAAAATTATTAAAACTAACAGATTAAAAGTATCACAATTTTGTTTTTTTTTTTTTGTTATATATATATATATATATATATATATATATATATATATATATATATATATATATATATATATATATATATATATATATATATATATATATATATATATATATATATATATATATATATATATATATATATATATATATATATATATATATATATATATATATATATATATATATATATATATATATATATATATATATATATATATATATATATATATATATATATATATATATATATATATATATATATATATATATATATATATATATATATATATATATATATATATATATATATATATATATATATATATATATATATATATATATATATATATATATATATATATATATATATATATATATATATATATATATATATATATATATATATATATATATATATATATATATATATATATATATATATATATATATATATATATATATATATATATATATATATATATATATATATATATATATATATATATATATATATATATATATATATATATATATATATATATATATATATATATATATATATATATATATATATATATATATATATATATATATATATATATATATATATATATATATATATATATATATATATATATATATATATATATATATATATATATATATATATATATATATATATATATATATATATATATATATATATATATATATATATATATATATATATATATATATATATATATATATATATATATATATATATATATATATATATATATATATATATATATATATATATATATATATATATATATATATATATATATATATATATATATATATATATATATATATATATATATATATATATATATATATATATATATATATATATATATATATATATATATATATGTATATATATATATATATATATATATATATATATATATATATATATATATATATATATATATATATATATATATATATATATATATATATATATATATATATATATATATATATATATATATATATATATATATATATATATATATATATATATATATTTTTATATACAATTAGCCTGCTCCTTTTTTTACAAAAATAAAAGATTACAGACTTATATACAACATAAACACAACACAAGGCAAAATGCAAACAATAACTTAACACTGCCTGTGAGTAATAGAACCATAAATCTGCATTTTGTTACTTATTTAGCTTCCAAATTTTACAACTTGATACCTCCTGATATAAAGTTAGCACATAACTTAAAGTTATTTAACAAGAAAAGTAAGGCTTATATTCTTTCAAATATGGATCTCTTTTCTCCTTTACTATAGCAACAGCCCTAATCATGTTGTGCTCGCTTTCGTTGTTGGTGTGTTTCAGGGTGATCCTTGATGTTTAGCAGTGTATTTTGAAAACTGTACAGCTAGTAATAATAATAATGACCTAACCTTTTTGCAACTTTTTTTAAATCTTTATTTGAGCCAAAAACTAACAACCTAATAACGTCAGAGAGTTTTTCAGGAAATGCGACTTTCAGTAGACTTCAATTGTGTGAGTCGGAGGTTCTTTCTGTGCTTAGAGAACTGGATCCTAAAAAGTTCGATGGCATTCCGGCTATATGCCAACCACTTCCAAATTATTTAATCAATCGCTCAATGAGGGCCTACTGTATGGAAAAGGGCCATTGTTGTGCCCACCCATAAGTCTGGTGATAGGAGTAACATAAAAAATTATAGACCGATCTGCAAACTCTGTACGTTTGCAAAGGTGTTTGAAAAGTTAGTCTATAAACATATTTTTTACCTAGTTAAAAACATAATCAATAGCCAGCAGCACCATTAACCATGAAATTCTTATTAATAAGTTGTCCGATATCGGTGTAGACAGCATAATCCTCAAATGGTTCAGATCTTATTTAACCGATCGGGAGTACTCCGTTGCGGGATCCTCGTCTGATTCATTTAACTCGACATCTGGGGTACCCCAAGGGAGTCATCTGAGACCCTTACTCTTTATCATTTATATAAATGATATCAGTAAATGCTTTAAATTTTCGAATTATTTATTTTATGCAGATGACCTGAAGATTTATAAAGTAATACAAGATAGCGTCGATTGTCAGCAATTGCAATCAGATCTCGCTAGGATTGAACAATATTGTTCTACAAATAGTCTATATTTAAACACAGAAAAATGTTTTACAATTAGTTTTACCCATAATCACCAAAAAGTGGTTTTCAATTATAGTTTGAATTCAAACCAGCTTCGTAGAGAGGGCCAAGCAAGAGACCTAGGCGTTATCTTCGATGATAAAAGGCTTTTTGATAAACAAATTGACAATACTGTTAATAATGTGTTTAGAATGTTGGGATACATAAACAGGCAATCGAAAGCATTTCAAAATAATAGTACTTTACTGACCCTCTATCTATGCTTATGTTTTTAGTCGACTGAATTTCGCATCCTGTGTTTGGAATCCCATGTATGATGTCTATATTCAAAGAATGCAGCGCGTACAGAACAAGTTTTTAAAATTTTTGGCATTTAGGAACAACATGGCCACAGATTACAATTATTTACGTAAAGAATTTAAACTCTTAAGCCTGGCAGATCGCAGGCTTATAAATGATATCGTTTTTCTGAAAAAAAATTATTTGTTGCCAAGTCGATTCAACTGATCTTTTATTCCAAATTCCAATACCAGTTCCTCAAAGAAATCTAAGAAACACTCGTTCGTTTGTACGTCCCATGGCTCACACTAATAGCTGTGCAAACTCTCCTATATTTAGAATGTTAAACTCTGCAAATGTTCACTGCGATAACATTGATTTGTTCTGTATGTCCTCCAAAAATATTAAAAAAGCTTTAAAGGCCGATTTTCTAAATGGATATTAAGACATAAGTTTTTTTTCCACTATTCATTATATTGTACAATATGTTAAGTAATAGATTATAATATGTAGCTATGTAGTTTTAGGTGTATGTTAACGATTAAATTAACATGTAAATAGGGGACATAATTTTGTGGGCTAGACTTGTATGTGTCCCAAAGAGAAATAAATAACGACGAAACACATGTCACACTGTGATCTGTTTGTGAATAAATGAATTATTATAAATTAAAAAAAAAAATATATATATATATATATATATATATATTTATAAGAACATAAACAAGATGGCGTTAACTTAAGCTCCAAAACAGAGCAAAATGTGAACAGGACTAGTGTGGCTCTCACTTTTTTTAAATGATTTTTTATTTGGCCCAAAGAAAGACCCAAACAGGCCAAGCTCAATCTCATTAGTAAACCTCTTCATACCATTTATGGCATTAAACTGTCTATAATATTACATAGTATTAATTATTAATAATATTAAATCTTAATACAAAGCCTAAAATAGTTTTTCAGTTTTGACTAAAAAATGGTATTTACTTTTATTTTGCATACATACTCTTAGTTACTTTCACTACTTTCGTGGGTCACATATCTGTTCCAAAGTTAAAATAAATATTTTTGGTAATAATGTAGTTGAAATGATTACCGTGAGAAGTATGACGCTGTAAGCTGTTATACCAAAAATACAAATTTACTCAATTTCTATAAAATATAACATTCCACTGTTTTAGTTTAAAATTTCTGACACTTCATATTTAAAAAAAGTTTTTTATTACAGAATACAACATTCTGTTTACATTTGATCAACTTCTTTTTATTTCCCTGAAAAGTATATTTAAACTTTCAGCTATGAAATTTGGCAAAAGAAATAATACATTATTTACCACCCTACAGTTAGTAAGTAGAGATATTACAAATCGCCTTAACGCACCTCGAAGTTCCAACATTTTAATAATAATCAACAACTCGATTTATACAAGCCGTATTACAAAAATATGTACAAAAACTTCTCAAAAATATCAATATCATGTGTGATCAATATATAATAAAAAATCATGTTTCAGATGTGACCAATGCTCCTTCACAAGCAAGAGAAAATCAGACCTAAAATGCCACCAAAAGAAACACAATGCTTCAAAGACCCTCAAATGCGCTAACTGTGAATTCCAAACCATCTCAGGGATAAAACTTATGAAACATGTCCTGGAGGTTCATAATAAAGAAACAGTTAAAGCAAAAGAAATAGATACATTCTACTGTGACAAGTGCCAATTCCAAACTACATACAATGAAAATATGGAAGCCCACATCGAGATGCACAAAAATCCTTACACAGTAAAGATTTTTAAATGTGATAAGTGTTCATTTACAGGAAAGAAACTCTACGAGCTATATTTGCACGAACAAAGGCACCTTAAAGGTATCAAACTGCATTCTTGTGGATTATGTGATTTTAAGAGTATGGTTATTGCAAAACTAAATAAACATATCACTGAATCAGGACATCTCTGGTGTTAAGTAATTGAATTCAGTTTTTTATGAATTATTTATATATGGAGGCAGCCTTGGCTCACGGATTAGACAAGTTGCAACGTCTTCAGTTCGGCCTGTTTATATTACATTTGAGGGGGTCAGATGCCAAGGGGTCCAAGTCGATTTTTTTCAAAATGGGGCCAAGTACAAAAATAAATACTAGATACGTAACTGTTCTTAGTGGCAAAGAGATCCAAGTAAAAAATACACTTTAATGCTGCCATCTATGAGCCAAATGTTTTACGACACACCCAAATCATGAGTTTAGTTAGAGTTAAACAGGTCCAAGTATACTTGGACCTTTTACTTAGATAAGTTTACTTGAGGTCCAAGTATACTTGGATCCCTTTGGATCTTAGATATTGTCAACTTTACTTGACAGTGTGCACTTCGTTGAATGTTTACATCGTAAAAAATAGTGGATTAAGTTAGTTTTTATTGGTAATATGGATACATCAGACAGCGAAAGAGGTAGGTATTCATTATAACAGATAAACTATATTATATTATCTTAAATTAAGGCAAAATTTAAAAATTAGATTTTTTTAGGTTATGATAAAAAAAATATTTTTGATTTCTATTTTTTTGCCTGGTTAGCTAGTATTTTTTCTTGACGTTGTTTGGCTCTAATGTTTGGTTCTTATTTATCTAAAACACACAATTTTAATGACACGATTTTATCTTTCAGAGCCATTTTCCGATAATTCTGATGAGGATAGAGAATATATCCCAAGTAGCAGTAGTAGTGATGGTGAAGGGCAAGCGTTGCTTGAGGATACAAAATCCAGAAAACGGGTCCGTAAAGTTAAGACATGGAAAAGAAATTTGGCAAAATTGAAAAGAAACAGTGGCCAGGAATATGTTGGTCGGAAGGGCGAAGTACATTACGCGAAATCGGTGAAGGCCTATAATCATACATGCAGATACAAGTGTACGGACAATTTTTCGGAGGAAACAAGAAACACGATTTTTAGTGATTATTGGAACCTTGGAAAAAAATCTAATGGCTGGGATTTGCAATGCTTTTATTTCGTCATGCATTAAAAAGAATCCTCCAAAAATGCACCGCCAACGCTACTTTGCGAAAGAATATTAGCATTGCGATAACACTTCAAAATAAACGTGTCTGTAAAGACTTTTTTTTTAAAACTCTAGATATCAGCCGAAAACGATTCTATAACGTGACACAAAGGAAAAAAGAATCTGGAGTTTCCCATACGGACCAAAGAGGTCGTCATGTTCCTGGTAATAAAATAAGTACTGTCTTTGAACTTAGTAAAGGAGCATATAAACTCTTTTCCGAAATATATCAGTCATTATACCAGAAAGGACAATCCAAATCGCAAGTATTTATCCGGTGACTTGAATGTATCGAAAATGTATAAGCTATACAAAGAATTTTGTGCAGAAAACGAAGCTCACCCGTTAAAGCTAAGTAAATACCGTGAAATTTTTAATACTCACTTTAACTTAGCTTTTCACAAACCATATTCAGACACATGTTCAAAATGTGACACATTCATAACACAAAAAGCCGCTCTTGGTCTCGAGACAGAAGAAGGCTCCCGTATAGCCAATGAACACGATCGTCATCTACGTCAAGCTGAAGCAGCCAGAAATTTGAAAAACGCCGCCAAGGAATTAGCCAAGCAGTCTCCCGAAAGACGTGCGATTTGTTTTGATTTACATAAAACTTTGCCTACACCTCATTTAACGTGTAGCAAGGTATATTACCTGCGCCAGTTATGGACTTACAATTTGGGCATTCACGATTTAGGATCTGGTGTTGGTAACATGTACATGTGGCATGAAGATGAAGGTTCCAAGGGATCACAAGAAGTTATGTCATGTTTGCTAAAGTATATTCTAAGTTTGCCAAAAACAGTGACTCACATCGATGCCTTTAGTGACAACTGTGGTGGGCAAAATAAAAATAAAAACATAGTGAAATTTTGGATGTATATTGTGCAATATACACACATTGAAAGTGTTCACCACCGTTTTTTGGTTTCCGGACATTCTTTTATGGAATGTGATCAAGATTTTGCTGTGATTGAAAAAGCAAAGAGACGTCTAAATCACATTTTCGTTCCTGAGGATTGGGTTAGTTTTGTTGCTGGAGTGAGTAAAAAATTCATTGTAGTAAAAATGCAACCTGAAGATTTCAAAACAATATCTCCCATGGTAACTTACTAAAATCAAAAAATAATGTTAAAGGACTTAGTAAAATGCAGTGGCTACATGTCAAAAAAGAACATCCATTTAAACTGTTTTTCAAAGAAGTTTATAATACAGATTTACCCTTTGAGGAAATTGATTTTTCAAAAAAAGGTGGCTTGCGTGGTAGACCTTCTATTTATATATGAGAGACCTCCAAAAATAAAAACAGCCAAATTTAATAACTTGAAGCAACTTCTGCCTTATATACCCCCAATACATCATGCCTTTTATGAATCGCTTAATCCGGGACCAGGAACCCGAGCAGGAAGCGATAATATCGGAGAAGAGGGTGAAATGTTCCGGGAC
This sequence comes from Kuschelorhynchus macadamiae, assembly GCA_030620095.1. Classification (NCBI taxonomy): domain Eukaryota; kingdom Metazoa; phylum Arthropoda; class Insecta; order Coleoptera; family Curculionidae; genus Kuschelorhynchus; species Kuschelorhynchus macadamiae. The sequence continues at coordinate 485,556 of JAUTXW010003108.1, forward strand.
GTGATAGACTCAGATACCGAGTGAAAAAATTTAGTTTTTTGGTGTTGTTCTATTAGTTATGTAATATAATATTCAATAGCTTTTTTTTAACCTACTTCTAAAAAAAAACAAAACAAAAAAATTGGCCCCGTGCAAAAGTACCGCCCTGTAAATTAAAATTAATGTTAAAGAGTTCGAAGTTTATTCTCAAAAGAGCATAAACAATAATAAAATAATGTAAGAAAAAAAATGTCTTCATTTTAGCACTCGATTTTTTTTCAGAACAAATACTTTAACTTGAAATATCTCAATTTTATTATTTTTCTACTTGGACCCCTTGGCATCTGACCCCCTCATTTATACTATGCGGTATAGGGAAACGTGAAATATCTCCGCAACAAGTTAGTAGGCAGGATAGGGAAGTTGGTGCAGGTACACACTTTTTAGAGGCTAGGTCAGTTATTAAAGACCAAAGTTTGCCCCATAATCTGAGAATTAAGATCTCGAGTGTAAAGTGCAGAAGGGGGTCGGAGCTCACGTTTCGTAAACCTCGGCCTCGTCGCGGACGACGTTAAAATTAAAGGAAAAAAGATGTGTATACACAAATTATTTGTATAAAATTGGTGAAATAATAATAATACATAGAAATGAATATATATATATATATATATATATATATATATATATATATATATATATATATATATATATATATATGCCTATGAAACGGGACGATTTGGGATCGCCACTGCAGCAAAAGTAAAGGAGAGATGGGGCATTTCCATCTTGGATGAACAACGCGCATTTGCAATCAGAGCACATTACCAAAATAAGAAGCGTGACAGAGACTTCAAACGGTACATAATTCATTAGAATAGTGTTCACGAAGTTCCGTTCGACGACGCAGCTTAGTTCTTGGATTAACCTACAGCACTATGAGAAGAATTTTCCATGAAGACCTCACTGGAATACATAAAAAAATCACTCACCATTCCAGATTATGTTACTCGATTAATGTTTTATGAACAAACCTCTTTAGATGAGTGATGAAGCCCACTTTCATCTTTCTGGCTTTGTAAATAAACATTTTCGATATTTGTCAGACAATAACCCACATGAATTCCAACAAAATGGTGCGACATGCCACAGAGCACTAGTGTCAATAGATTTGTTAAGACAGGCGTTCTCCAGTCTTCTTATGAACAAGAATGGTGATATTCCCTGGCCACCTCGTTTTCCTGAATTGTCCGCATGATATTTTTTCCTTTGGGGTTACCTAAAAACAAAAGTGTATCAAAGTAACCCCCAAGTACTATCCAGGCATTGAAACAAAGGATTCGAGGTGAAGTGGCTGCAGTACTTTAACAATGCTGCAAAATTTATGGATAGCTTTGCAATGACGGGGGCAAGTATTGCGACAAAATGGAGGCCACCTTTCGGACATTCTTTTTCAAAAATGAACGATTGTGTACTTACACAATATTTCCATTCATGTCGATTATGGTTTCATCAATAAATTTTACAAAAGAGATTTTTTGAAATCGTCCTGTTTCTTTGGCTCATCTTGTCTATATAAAATACAATATGTACATATCTTATTCGTTTTTATTTATTTTTTAGTAAAAACTGTAACTTCAAAAATAAACGAGTATTATATCATTATAGCATTATTTTTAAATAATTAATTATGATGTTTCCATGAAACTTGAGTGCAGAAACCACCTAGTTCTGGACTAAGGTTGTATCAGCAATCAGCGTGTTCCAGGTAACGTACAGGATGTGGCAGAAAAACATTCCAAATTTGACTCTGGCACTGCCGGCAGTGAAAAGAGCTTCTACCTTGTGGTTTGCATGACTTGGACAAGAGACCATCGTGCGTTCCATTGTTGAAACTTATATAAAAAGAAATGAATGATTTATTTGGACGCAAAGAGCGTTTCGGGTTCCACTTCGGGCTTGATTCACATGTTGCTGCTGGGCCTTGTGTTTTTTATCTTTCCGGATCCCTCAAAGCCAAGGTTTTTGTACACCGACTAAATATTGTTAATGAATTAAAAGCCGCTATACTCTAAGAAAAAAAATGTTACAATATCACTGGAAATCCAACCAGTGATGCAATCATTTAGACATCAACTACAAATGTATTTCAAAAATCATTTTCAAAGCATAGGAAAGCCAAACTGCATTATGTATATTTTTAAATAACAAGTTGTTTTTTATTAACATTTAAAATGTGGAAAGTTTTTCTGTCACACCATGCTCATTTATAGTACTGAAAATCTAGGTTCCTTTTGCTCTCAATCAATAGAGCTTCGGATTTTGGAGTGCTATCCCATCTGTAACTCAAATATGACAAAAAGTAGACTTAGAGGCTGACATATTGTCTCAATCATATACACAGTACACTTTAAAACATATTTGCTATTAGAATTAAAAAAAAAACATTTTAACAAATGGTAAGAATTATTGTTTCATAATGTGCCACAAAACAACTGTATAAAAAACACTGTTTTCTCGGAACTATTTTATTTTAGAAGTGAACAAATAAACAGCTCAGTTTACAAATTACAGTTTATATGATAAAAAATTAGGTGCATTTATTTATTTCCAAAAGTAAGTATCAAACTGGATTTCATGTATTTTTAGTTTATTGTATATATATTTTTTAGTGGATAGAAATAATCCTGTGGCCAAGGAAACGAGCTCCTACTGTACTAGGTATCTCCTTATATTTTGCACCTCCTACAACATTTATGTTTAGAGATAGAACAAAACTTAAAGTGTATTGTAGGATTTTGCTTGAACTGCCAGGATTTTTATTCGAATAAACATATAAACAGCAAATCTAACAAAAAATACAAAATAATGTTTTTTTTTAATGGAATATTATTTTTAAGTGCAATACTTAACATTATTTTTTTTTGTAATTTCTCATCCTGATTTGAACGTCATATACATATTTACTTTAGCTGTTTGTCAATATTTTACATTAAAGAAAAAGCTGACACATTAAGGTTTCAGCTCAGGTAGTCTGGTTTCACGTATACACAACTGCCATACCTATTATAGTTGATAATGACAGGTAATCAATTATCATTACCCCTAGGTGACAGGTAATCAATTATCATTACCCGTAGGTCACACCAGTTTTCAAGGCAAGTCTATTTTTTTCTTTGATGTGAATTATTGAAAGAACGGTTAAAAAATATATATAACGTGTAGATAAAAAATCCTGGCGTTTCAGACCAAAACCCTACAACTGTATAATGCTCTTGAGTTATACAGGGTTATTTACGGTAAGTGGCCTATTAGAAGTATCGGGAGAACCAATAAATACATTTCTTTGAAATTTTGGTTCTGGCCATAGATGAATGTAAACTCTTTTTTTAAAATATTCTAAATTGTGCGGTGTTACCGATATATCTTAAACCGATAGCAATATTCCTTTTCTAAATAAAATGCCCTGTATATTATTGCATTTTTTTATTGTGCTGAACGTTCATTATGTATGTTATGTGAGCGTGGGTATGTATAGGAATGAATGTATTTTTCTCTTGCTTTGTATATATATTTTTTATATTTAGATATTTAATTTGTCCTAATTTTATTACTTACTTTTTTTTTGTTAACTTTTGAAGCTCTGTAACTCCTAAGCGACTTTCGCACTTTCCCATCATAGTTCTTAGGTTCTATATCTGCTAACATTATTTTTTACTTTGACAGCAAATGTCAAATTTTGATACCTCCTATCAAAACAGAAATTGATGTTGACAAATAGTTAACTAGAAACTAAGATAGGAAAGTGCAATTCGTTTTATTGGAAGTTAAGTCGTCGTGTAGGAGTTACAGAGCTTCAAATGATCAAAAATGTCAATGCAAGCGTCATTTTCTCGAAAACAGTTGAACTCAGGTATAGGAAACATAATACAAAAAGTGTTTAGAATGTTCATCACAAAAAATTCAATAATATACAGGGTACTTCATTTAGAAAACAAATATTGCCATCGCTTTAAGGTAGAAGCGGCAACAACGCACAATTTAAAATATTTTAAAAAGAAAGTTACTTATTGATTTTCCAGATACTTTTAATAGGATGTTCACCGACAATAACCCTGTGTAAGCAAACACATAACACAGAAAATAAACTCTTTCCACGAAAAATCATGAACCAATATGGCATACACATATTGAGAAGAATCATTAAAAGAAGGCTGTGTGAATAAAGCTAGGGTGGCGATTTGCTAAAAAAATATTTAGGTTAAAAAAAAATTCGATTTACTCGGGAATATCGAAACGTGGGCGTCCATTTTTGAAAAATAAATTCTGTGGAATAATGATTCCAAATTTAAAAGGTTCGCTAATAATGCAAAATGTTATGTAAAGCGTCCTTCAAACCGTAACCTTAACTAACGCTACACCCTTAAGACTGTGAAATGAGGAAATAGTTCAGAAAGCAATATTCTCACAAGGGTTTGACACTATTTACAAAATACATGAAATCATGATGCAATGCAGTGACCCAAATTATGCATTAATGCATAACTATGCTTTGTAAAAATTTGTTGTCAAGTACACTCAGAAAGAACATCTAGGAACTCATAAGACAAGATTTAAGAGATAAAATTCATCAAATTCAGAAGAACTGTGAAATAACCTTAGGAAAGTGTAATTCAATATTTCCAACAGTGATTTTTAAACCCTAGTAGGCTTCCGCCTGCTCATAAAAGAATATTTGAAAATCATCTCATTTTCTTTAATTTATCAATATTGTGCTATTTATATGACCACATCTCTATGTATTTAAAAATATTTTACTACATACTTTATATAGTTTAAGCTCTTATTAGCACTTGAATATAATAAAGGAATGCTTAGTAACCTTTCATATGGGGTTTAGGGTTCGTTTTAACATCTTCAGAAACTATAAGTACTAAACCGATAATAATTAATGATATTCCCATCCACCAATGAATTGATGTTACTTCACCAAGCAAAAAATATCCTAAGACAGCCTAAAAATAAATTGTTTATAAAAAAATATACACTAAATATAAATATGTATTCTGTTCTTACTGTAAATAAAAAGTTTGAAGTAGAACTAATTATGGTGGCAACCAGTGACGAATCCGATTGATGTAAAGCTTTTACAAACGTAGTCCAAACTGCTGCATTGCATACTACCATAGCTCCAAAGAGTAATATTCTTACAACAAATAAACCCTAAAATAATAGTGTTGCTTGTAATGATAAATCAAAGTTCTTCTACCTTTACAATAAGCAAATTACTGGCAATATTTTCATAATAACAAGAAAAAATATTGATATATTTATGTTAATATATAACATATTAGCAGAGCTTTTTCAAGATTACATTTTGGCTTGCTCTATATCTAAATTTTTTTTTTTTTATTTAGAAAATAAAAATATATACATGGACGTAAAAATTACCATATACACTGGAACATGGTTTAAAAACAATAAAATTGCCCATATTTATAATGCTAAACCTAAAAATATTTTTTTAGATATCACCTTTAAAATTTAATGGCATACAATAATATTATATATATATAAAATATATATATATATATATATATATATATATATATATATATATATTGTTGTAGAAGTTCTTGAACCTTTCTGTATATATTTTTGGGTTAATTCTTGGGTATTGGTTCGGAATGAAAAAATTATATGACCTAGTGTGTAGTCATATTTAATAAAAATACTTTAAAACTTGACGTTTCGGCAGGTAATCCTTGCCTTTTTCAAAACTACAATATAAATGAAAAAAAAAACGAATTAAAATTTTGGGACATGCACAATAAAATAAATAAATAAAATAAATAAAATCAACTTACCCTAGAACGTAAGTACATACTACATATAGCCAAATAAAAACATAGAACAATACGACATTAATACATATATATTCTGTTTAAAACGAGCCACATTTTCGACCGTAAAACACTGTTGTTGTGTGTTTGCCGGAGTCAACTGTACTGAAATTATGAATATCGATTTTTGCCGGAAAGAATATTTTTACGTTGCAGGGAGGAGGTAGGTACTATTCCTTAATTAGAGTAAAAGTTTCGTTATAAACATTTCTTTTAATTATTTTTGAAATGGAGTTAAAATTTATATTTACTTTTTTTGATTTTTTTATAAGGCAATATTTTTTTTTCATGCTATTATTGTATGTTAAATTAGATTAAAGTAGATTTTGTTAAGGGAATTAATATCTCTTGTATCGTTAATAGCTCGACAGTTTCTTTTAATTTCAATTGTTTCATAAATTTCTCTTTTTTTGGTATTGGATTCCGTTTTTAAAATTCTGGTGTTGTTGAAATTAAAAGTGTTTTTCATTTTGTTCGTGTTTGGTAAGGGCCGTTTGATTGCGTTTGTCGTATTTGTGTGATTTTAATCTAGATTGCAGGTATTGGCTAGTATGACTAATATAAATGTCATTACAATCGTTGCAAGGTATTTCATATATAACATGTGTTTTTTTTAATTTTTCGGTTTTTGCTTTTAATTTGGTATATGTATGTTGTGTTTGGCCATTACACGTTGGATTTTTTCTGACAGTCCTTTAATATAGGAAAGTGTTATATAATTTTGTTTTTGATTTTTATTTTGTGATCGAGCGTCGGTTTTGTTGTAGAATTTGTGTATTCTTTTTTTAAAAATAGAATGTACAAGCTGTTTTGGATAGCTATTTTTTATAAGAGCTTCTTTAGCTTTGTTAATGGATTGTTGTCTAAATTCTACGTCTGATAGTTGAATGGCCCTATCTGCAAGCCCTATTATTACCGATTTTTTTTTTTGAGAACGGGGATGTTGTGAAAGGTAATTAGTGTATCTAGCAGACCAAGTTTTTTTAGTATACCATTCTGTCTTTATTGCATCATTTTTTCTGTATAAAGTGATATCCAAGAAATTAAGTTTCATGTTTTCTTCGATTTCAACAGTAAATTGAAGCTTGTTATGGTAACTATTGAATTTTGTAAGTAAGTTATCGATTTTATCTTGTGGAATCGCAGTTATACAATCATCCACGTATCTAAAGAAAAATAGTATATTGCAATCTAGTTGAGGAATAATTGTTTTTTCTAGGTCTTCTAATACTAGTTGGGTGATAACACTAGATATACTGGCACCCATTGCGCAACCGTCTGTCTATTTATAGATTTTATCTTCATATATTTCGTATTTCTTATTAAAATCACACAAATACGAGAAATTTATGAAACAATTGAAATTAAAAGAAACTGTCAAGCTATTAACGGTAAGAGAAATGAATTTCCTTAACAAAATCTACTTTAATCTAATTTAACATACAATAATAGCATGAAAAAAAAATATTGGCTTATAAAAAAATAAAAAAAAAGTAAATATAAATTTTAACTCCATTTCAAAAATAATTAAAAGAAATGTTTATAACGAAACTTTTATTCTAATTAAGGAATAGTACCTACCTCCTTCCTGCAACGTAAAAATATTCTTTCCGGCAAAAATCGATATTCATAATTTCAGTACAGTTGACTCCGGCAAACACACAACAGTGTTTTACGGTCGAAAACGTGGCTCGTTTTAAACAGAATATATATGTATTAATGTCGTATTGTTCTATGTTTTTATTTGGATATATGTAGTATGTACTTACGTTCTAGGGTAAGTTGATTTTATATCAAACATTGTGCATGTCCAAAAATTTTAATTCGTTTTTTTTTTCATTTATATTGTAGTTTTGAAAAAAAAACAAGGATTACCTGCCGAAACGTCAAGTTTTAAAGAATTTTTATTAAATATGACTACACACTAGGTCATATAATTTTTTCATCCCGAACCAATACCCAAGAATTAACCCAAAAAAAAAAAATATATATATAACGAAACCAGTAACGGTAAGGATTACTCCTTCACAGAAACAGAAATTTCAATTTTGTCGAGAATCCTTCGTTACTGGTTTCGTTTTGTATATATATATATATATATATATATATATATATATATATATATATATATATATATATATATATATATATATATATATATATATATATATATATATATATATATATATATATATATATATATATATATATAAGCAGTATTGAAAAGTGATTCCTGTTGATATAATAAGCATATGGATGATATCAACTCAAGTGTAAACAAATAACTAAAGAAAGAAGAATGAAAAATAGAGAATAAGGTAAATTATCTTAGTTAAGACACATAACTTTTCAAATGGATAGGTAATATAGGTCCTACTTGGTAGCCGATCCGTTCTTCAGACCTAAACCTTTTAGACTTTTTTCTTTAAATACCGTTTAAAAAAACTCCATCTTTGAATTTAGATCAGTTAAAGAAAGAAATTAGAGAAGCATGTAACAATATCACACCCGACATAATTAGAGCAGCTTGTTATAGAGAACTTATTATCTCTTTAATGCATGTATTATTGCCAGTTAACATCAGTTTGAACACATTCTTTGGTTCTTGTTAGTTTCTATTTTGTTTTTAAACTTTTTTGTAATAATAAAATGGAATATATGTTATAATAATATTGTCATTTCATACACAGAGTACGAAATAAATACAAATATATGTGCCGAGCCCGGATTCGCGAACACTGCAGCCCCTTTTTGTCACATAATATTGACGGACGTATCCTTGTTGCAAAAATTATATTACATCCTGGAAGAGTATTACAATGACACTTTTTAATTTTAATTTTTTTATCTATTTTATTTTTTGTTTCAAGTTTCAAATTATGACAAACAAACAAACTTTGTCAGTAGAATTTGACTGCTTGGAGAATAAAGCATGTGTTGCAGAAGTTTGCAAAACAAAATAAAAATTTTAACTTTTAGGACAGGTAAATTAAGGAGCTTTCAAACACAAGTCAAAAAGCTTTTAAAAGTTTTTTGATAATAGACTTAGTTTTTAAGAAAATTATTGGTGAATATGTAAAAATGACGCATTTTTACGTTACACACGTTTATTGGTGGTACGTGACGAGATGTTTGTTTTTCATATTAGTTTTATGCCCTTGAATTCTTGCAGAGAATCGTCGATTCGTTTGTCCTGCATACATAATTTGTTCGCAGTCGGGGCACAGCATGTCGTAATCTCTTGTTCTTGCTTCCACTGGCTTTTCTTGTTTATTGACTTTCCTGCTATGATTTTCTTTAAAACTATTTTGTCGAAGGGCAATCTTTATTTGTTTTAATTCTTATTCTCGAGTATCGAAGGCTGTTTGTTCTAGAGATAATTGTGATAGGGACAGAGATCAAGTGTTTTAATGATTATCAGTGATTTTTCTCACATGATTTTACAATAATTTACCACCCAGATGCTTTCGACCTCATATAATATTTAAAGACAGGCAGAGTAGATAATATCCAAAACATGGCGCTTTTAAGAGAAATATACAAATTATGTATCTTATTAAGTATCCACATCCCTCCAATACTCTCGACAGAGACATCATGCTTTAATTTTGCAATAGCTCCAAAAAGAGTCCAGGCAGAAGGCATCTTCACCAATTTAGAGATATTGAGAACTAGCCAGGTCCCAAAAACCCAGAGAATATAGAGCTCTCAAACATCTGAAAAACGTACTCTATACATTTGCTTGGAAAAACTAGCCCATAATACTTGGAGATTTTGCGGCGTCTCCTTTTAAAAATCCCAATCCGGGACACAAGAACAGCAGCCAATTAAATGGGGGGCTATAGCCCCAGGTAGGGACATCTGTGTAAAGTACAGATTCCTTTAAAATTGCAAAAACTTTGTAACATATGGCTGTTAGTAATTCAATGGCATATAAACAACTCATATACATTATGAATCATAAAACATATATTAACTTCACACTTCCAGAGGCAAAATTTTGGCCATTTTCGAAATTTTCAGATCATGAGATCGTAACGCTTTTGGTAACAGATGCGGCGATTTTTATTTCCTTTATTTACGTGAACAGCAGGATTGAGCTTATGATTTTTAGGAATTTATAGCACAAGACTCTAAATCACCGACGGAACCCATGCACTGCTAACTTAATATGACGCACCCCGTATACTAGTTCTACGTTCGTTTAACATTTATGAATTTGAGTTATTCAAATTTTAGGAATTATACATCTATGTTATATATTTGTTTTGTTCTGCGAGTGTGTGGGAAATGGCTCTTCCCACACCATTTTCTGTGCAGGAAGACATTTTTCCCAGTGCGGGAAGAGTTCGCAAAGGTGACATAGCCACTATGACGTCGAATAATTGTATTGCTGATTCACCAAGTTACATTTGGTTACTATGATGATAAGTTTTTAATGGCTCAAAAATAATTTCAAAGTGTCAGATATTAACATATAAAATATAGAACACGAAATTCCGCAAGATATTTGCATTAGCTGCTTTAGAGGTTTTACCGAAAAAATCCGTACCTAGATTTGAATACGAGTATTCGCTTTTTAATGATTGATATTACAAGATATCATGAAATAATAAAATGACAAAAAAATTGGGAAAGTCGAGTAGCTTTCCTTTTTTTTTAATATTAAGACTAATAAGTTAAATTGTTATAGTTGTATGTACTTTCCTAAATAAATATGTTTTTTGTTCTAAGTTTGCATACACATTTTACAATATTACAACTTATCCTTCTGCTAAGTATTAAAATAAAAAAACATAAATATATACATACTACAAGCATCAGTTTAGAACAACCTGCATATTTAAAAAAATCCTAAAGACTACAATCGCTATTCACCAGAGAGAGCCAAATAAGGGACCGATCTTGTATATTAAGTTCCCTATCTATATGATTAACATCTATAGACATTGAGAGTGCGTGCGTATTTCAAATCTTATTTTTAATTAGCTTAGCATGAGCCTTTATGGCTTTAATGTTGGTTTTGTTGCCTAACCTGGAGGATCCACCTAACATATAGGCTTTGAATCCTATTATATATATTCAATTTTTTACATCATCCCAAAAAAAGATGATTTTTAAAACACAACTACATAAAAAATTATAAGTTGTATATATAAATGGTAAAAAAACACATCACCTGATCAGTGTTCGATGTTCCGTACATTTGATTGGTTTAGATCACATATTTCCTCCTTTAGGGTACTCTGGAACTGTCATATCTCTTATTTTAGAGCTAAAATGGGTTTCTCAGTTCAAATCCTACTTGTTTTCAGCAAAATCTGTTAATGTATAGGACGTTGTTGCTATTTGCACACATGGGCACTAATTCTTTATATCTCATGTACTTGTAGGCCTCTGCAAGATACAGCACACACACCATGGTAATGAGTAATACAAACTACATATTAAGCTCTTAATTTCTGCTTTTACAGAACTTGAACATTTGAACATACTTTACAGATTCCTCAGCAGCTTTTTGCAAACCACCCTGCTTGCTGGCCATCATGGAAAACACTTTTTTTTAACTCATTTAAAAAGTGTTATAATAATACATGATTTTTTGAGGAGATGCTCATATTTTTATTATGTAGGTATGCAGATTTACAGAAAATGTCTTCCATTGCCCTTTGAAGTCTCTGTTTCGTAATTAAAATCAAAGATTACTATTAATGTTAGGCAGTTTTTATAGCCCTCAGTTATTTTTGGTCTGTATATATTTTATTAAAGGGAAATTTGGTAATTATAATTTCGGTTAAGCTTACTATACTTAAGGAAACAATAAACTAATTGAACATTCAGGGTCAACCATATACATAAAAAAAAAGCTCAGGCCGATACCCCTAAAAATGTAAATAATGAATCAAAAAATTATTAACCTGTTATGCCGAAAATGTAGGAGGTATGAATACAAAATTATCAGAATTTGCCCAGTTCATTATGATGTCAGTTGGTGGTTGTCTGAGAAGATTTTTCCTAGTGCATTAAATATTAATGGTTACTATAATTTACCATGCTTACCGAAATCATTTTACAAGTGATAAGTTAAGAGGATGTGAAGTTCTTTTAAAGAATTCTATGTATGCAGCTGATCTTCAATATGTCATTAAGCTTGGGAATATTTCCATCTAATTGAAAGCATAGCTACATAATATCCATATTTGATTGTGGAAATATTAGTGGTATAAAAAATTAAGTGGTGTGTACAACCAGTCAGTAATGGCTAAGTTGTTTGATGCTATCACATATGTCATTATTGAGGCCATGGATTTGGGTATAGTATAGACGAACTTTCTAAGTGCCTTTGATATGATCTAAATTTGAGTCATTTGTGACTAAATTTAAGGTTACGGGGTTTTCAGACCAGCTGATTATAGCAGATTAAAATCAAAAATTTTCTATCTGAAAGATTTTATGTTTGTTCTTCAGGGGTCTCAACTGCCACCATTGGTCGGGATGTTTGCAGATGATTAAAAACTTTATAAACACATAGAAAACCATGATTGTGTTGTGGGTTGGCAAACAGACTTATATCAACCTATAACAACCTTTTCTTCAACCCAGTAAATATTTTTATATAAGTTTTTACAGAACTAGTATTAAGGGCTTTAAAATGTTAGGTTTTCAATTAGGGACTTATAGTAATATATGGTTCATTTGTTAAAAGTTATTGTATTAAGATTTGGTGAGATCTGTTTTTGAATATACTAAATCCTTATTCTCCTTCCTACAGTCCTACAAGAGAAAAGCTCTGAATATGATAGTCAATTGACATTCTAATTTATTTCTTTTTCTTGCAATTTTTATTAATGTTCTGCTCTGCCAATAAGTTTATATATATTTTGTTATTTTATTGTAAAAATAGGGTCTCCCGCTAATTTAATAACTATATAAATTATAATACTCTTATTTAAAATAAAATAAATGACTGATTTAGACAATTTTTAGTACACTAGTAGACTCTGGGTGGCTGATCACAAATCTGAAGTCAGATTTTGTCACCAACATTTCATATTTGACTTACTGATCATCAAAGCCTATAATATCCTTATTTCTATTTTCCCCATTTTAAAAAATATTTTGGCAAATTCTCTACAAAACTGGTATTAAAGAAAATAAAACTACAGAAATTACATACAATTTGATTTGTTTCATTATTTTATAAAAAAAAAAACCATTATAACAAATTAATATTTGATATAGGATGCTGATGCATACATGAAATCTATTTTGTCGTAATTTTTTATTTTGAAATAACTTCATTACAATAAAAAATATGTATAGTCCAGGAAATAAATCAAGAGTGTGTTACACATGACCACTTTAGCAAAAAAATAAATGTGCAATAATTTTTGTGTTCATAAAGTTGAAAAACACATTTATAAATGAGAAACATTAAATAACACACATTTTTTTATTTCAGAAATAATGACCTGTGAGTGTAAATCATTTTGTTCTCAATTTCTTTCTTAATATATATGAGCAGAAAATTGGTAGAAAAAAATTTATTGCTGCAGACTTCTATTTTTTGACATTTTTGTTAATTTATCTACCACAAAAACGAAACAATGTAATTTAATTTAGAACATCAAATTTGTTCAATACATAGGGTGAAAACCAAAGCAGCATAGTCTTTATAGAGATAGATCAATTAGTATGAAAACTAAATAATTGTCTGAATTTTGAGGCACTTATATTTTTTTCTGTGTCATGTTCAAGAAACATTATCTTTTTGGAACGTTTTATCTTATTAGCAATTTAAAAATTAAAAAAGGTTGATTCTAAAATCCCTCTCATAATAGCTTTTAACTATTCTTATAATGTTATAGTGTCAGTACTAAGTTGAGTTTTATACCATATTTAGAGAATAAATAGATCTTAGTGTATAGTGAAAAATAACCCAGTCTTGAGAAAAATGTTCATGCATTTTTTGGAATATGTATATGAATTCTTTAACCTGTAAATAAGTGTTTCTGAAATGTTCATTGTTTTTGTTTTGTTTTCCCTGTCTTCACAATGACCCTTCTCAAATTAAATCATTTTAGTTAAGTAAAATCAAAATGAGAAATAAAATTCACTGTTATTTTAAGACAATAAGTTACACCTGTACTGGTGGACAGCCCACCAGACTCTGAGATTGCCACATTTCTTTTCCTTATACAATAGGATTGTAAATTATTTATTGTTTTATTATTTATAACCGCTTTAATAATGGTTTTGTCAGTGAACCTGGGCAGGTTTTGTTAAAAAAATCCTTTTAATTTAAAGATATATTTTGTTCAGTAATCATAAAATTGGCACTTTCTTTACATCAAACCTAACAAATAATAAATAATATAATAAATAAAAAGTTTTCATCCAAGTCAGGATTGGAACACATGCATGCCACGAGGCTCACACAGAGAATGTAGTACTGTAACAAAAACAATTGCTGAACTGCCGAAACAAACCTATATTAGAAAAAGGCAATGTCAATGATTTGACATTTTTTAAACTTCTGATCCAATTAAATACAATAAAACAAAATTTGGTATATTTTAAGAATATAGACATCATAGCTTATATGCCTGTGTTCACGAACTCTATAACCTGTACATTTTGATTGCTATAGTTTTGTGTTATCAAAGAATCAACGTGACATAAATGAATCTGGTTCAGGATATCTGAACTTCAGCAATGCCTCAACCTATTGCCTACCTCGAAGATTTCTGATCCAGATAATTTACCAAAGGCTCCTGCGCTCGCCGCGAAAACCCCTGAAATAATAGCATAATGTAATTTCATTTTTCATGTACAACTCAATATAACATTTTTTTTATACAGAACACGTTTAACATATATCCAAAAACTTAACAACAGTATATTGTAGAACAATCGCATAAATAAAAGTTTATCTTATTTTATGAACAGTTCTTCTGCTTTGATTCCAATCAGGGTTGTTCCGTAGCTTAAAATTCTTGTATCAAACGGTTATGTTAAATTGTACCAAATTTCGTAAAAGTGTACCAAATTAGATTTGAATGAAGTACTATGATTAAGGTTGTACATCCTCAGTTTCCGTTAGCGGTTTCTTTTTTAACAACATTACTATTTTGTATTTTAATCATTATATCATCCATGAAAATAATGAAATGATAGACAATTTAAATAATTATATTTATAATATATATTTGTATGTTGTGTATGTAGATATGCATACTTATTAAACGCAAAATAATTAATAACATTGAAGTACTGCAGAAAATTGAAACTGTAAAGTAAAACAACAACATATTTATAATCATTTTTAACAAATGTAGTATAGTATAGACCTAACTAATAGTTAAAAGAAAAAAACTAGACAAACAGTCAATTTGATTTTTATATATATTTTAGCTCATATATAACCCTAATTAATGATCATAAAGAGAATGACCCGCCAACCATCAAAGAGTGTCTAATTTACATTAAAGTAGATTATATTTTATGTGAGCGTATAAAATAAATATGTATATGCACTCACATGTAATAAATTCTACCTTAATATAAATTAGACACTCTTTCTAGCGGGTCATTCTTTGTATGTCCATTAATTAGGCTTACATATTAGCTAAAACATATATAAAAAACAAGTTGGCAGTATGTTTAGATTTTCTGCAAAAAAAAATAGGTATGTATATATACGTACATGTAACAAAATTTTGCTATAATATAAATTAGACCCTCTTTGAAGTCTCTCGAATCATTCTCTATATAGCTAATTATGACTATATATTTGCCAAAATGTTTATAAAAATCAAATTGACCGTTTATCTAGTTTTTCAAAGCAATTAGCGTTTTGCGTAATGTGTCTTATGGTAACCTAAGCATCTTTTGACGGCTTCCCAATTATTTAAGGCCTTTATATTAACTAGAATAAATATGAAAATCAAGTGAAGTGTTGCTGAAATAAGTAAATTTGCATCAGCTAACAATAACATTATTGGCTACTTAAAGCTTCGTGGTTGAACTGACTTCATACACTTCGATTTTTAACTGAATTAATCCGTTAACATACAAGACAAAACAAGTGGCGAAATAGTTATATAAAGATTTGGAATACACTGCTAACAGCTACTGCTATCCAGGAAATTCTTTAAATAAAAAAACCGTCTTTATTCAAAATTGACTCGACCCTCGAATTATTAACTTTGAGCGACTGAATAGCCAGCCATTTTATTTTTTTTTTTGAGTGATATTGTGATACCTTTACGTAAATTAATTAATAATATTAATGATAAATTGTGCCAAAAAGATATAAAATTTGGTACAAAAGTACGCTTTGGAACAACCCTGATTCCAATTCCAATATATGTTTTTGACACTGTACTACAGAACTTATTAAATTGCTCTTCGTCTGAGGCTTAGTTAGAGCTGGAGCGACCCTTCCAGATGATTTACACCTTATTCCACTTTGGAGCCTTTAACGAAGGGATGACCGGATGACGAGCTCTAAGCTCCCGGTATACCCCGTATACTTCAAATATCTCTAAATGCTTCTTGAGGCATTGGTATCACGATATGACGTTTTCTTTCAAGCGTCCCCTCCCACCTCCGCTACATAGCGGCCATTACGCTAGTATTCTATGTAGAACTGTGACAGACGAACGGAATAGAATACAGGAAGAACTAGACCTCATACGTTCACAGCGTCTGTTCACTTTCTAGTGGGGTCGTTAGTTTCCACACTGAGCGATTGAGTCTCCCACAACCCTCCGAAATAAGGCAACTAAACCGAACACATGGAACCACTTATGTTAAAAACACAGAGGTCTGCCCTCGACGAGGCGATTCGAAAGACTCAGTGATTTTGGTTGTTCATGTTTGTTTAGTTTTTAGTTTTATTTCTCTCTTTCACACTCTCTCCTTTTTTAGTTGTACTCAGAAATAATTTGCCAGCTTAAAAAAGAACTGAAATGAGGTTGAAACTTTTAAACAAAGTTTTTCCGGTAAATATATAATATAGTGTCGCCTGGCCATTTTTGTAGTAGAATTTAAGACTTTGATAATAACTTCGAATTGAATATTGCTCAAAAATCACATCAATAACATTGTGTCTGTGAATTGCAATTTTTCACTGAAAATTTTTCTTGATTTTGTATTTTATGTTGGCAACTATTATTCAAAAAAGAAAATGCGGCAAGTATTTAATTTCAAAATTCGTCAAATTTTATCAAAGTAACAGTTGTTAAACAGTTTAATATGGATATTCTGTTAAACAGATGGACCGGTATCCCTTTTGCAGACGGTGGAGTGCAAAGGCATCAGGTATATCGGTACGGTGTTAGCATTAATTATGCGCCGGAGCATGCATGCTTCATCTGTAAAGCTAAACTACTAATGTATGCATAGCTCTAACGATGATGCCATCGCGCACCGGCATCTAACTCGGTATCGATCAACCTAGCGTCAACGGGCTGCCCCGCTTCAGCACCAGACTCTGCTAGCATGATACTGATCCACTTATATAACAAAATATCTATAATAAACAGTACCAAAAACTGCTACGTTGGTAAAATTTGTTATATCTTAATTTTCAATATTTTTTCGTATGAGAATGACTGTCAACAGTAAAACATAACATCAAAAAAAAACCGCTGTTAAAAACAGCGATGGACAAATACAAACTAATTGAAATGATTTTTGAGTTATAATTAACGTTATAAATTGAAAAATATGTGTAATTTTGATATTTCAACCGTTTATTCGACCGTTTTTTTGCATATAACAATTACTACTAACAGAAACATAAAATAATGTGGAAAACTGTGTATAAGATTGTGAACTTTGATGGCGTATATCTCGGAAATAGAAGATCGCCCAAAAAATTGACTTCGGATTCTTTATCAGCGGCTAAAAATCATCAACATCGGCGGTAGTAAATGTGTGCAATTACCTAAAAGCGTAAGTAATAAACAAAAAAAACAGAATATAAAAGAAAACAAGATACATGATTTTTATTCATCAACTGTAACTCTACTAAATTTGATGCCCACATAAAAGTTTAAATAAGGTTTCGGTCGGTCTCTGTAAATAAGCTAGCAGGTCATCTGATAAAAGATAGCCAAGTAGAAGACTAAAATAGGTTCACAGTTGGCTGGGTGCTAAAAAGCAAGATGTCATTTAAAAGAAGACAGAATAAAAAGGGTGTCGAGGTTAGGTTGTGACCCCGCGAATGAACAGTAAATGTAAATGTCAATACTCGCATTAAAATTTTAAAAAGACTGAAAACAAATATGGGTACTCTGGAAAAACATTATGAAAAATTAGATGAACTAATTAGAGATGAGGATAAAATAGTAAGTTATCATTTTCGGTTGATTAAAGGATATATACAATATTTAATGTGTTTAAGGTAACAGTTGCTTCTTATGCCTTAATAGCAAATATACCATTGGAGGAATCACAGAAAGTATTTGATAAGTATGTTAGAGTCAACAAAGAATCTCAAGATTTTCATTGTACATACATTTTAACTGGAATAAAAAAAGATACTCAGAAACGTTCAGTCGTGCAAGTTGATGATCAAAAACTAGATGATGAAAAGCAGCTATTTAAAGCTGGATATTCAGTTATTATTTTTAGTATTCAAAAAGCCAGACATATAGATTATAATATTATATCCCTTGTTGAATCATCCTTAGACAACAAGAAAACAGTATTGTAAGTATTTACATGATTATATGGTTTTTCTATAGATGTGCATAAACATATTTTCTAGATTAGGAGTAATCTCTGGGAAAAATTGTATCAAAAGAGTACTTCGAAAGAAGGCTTTACCTCCGCCTCCTGCTGCTACTCTTAAGGGTAAATCTACAATATTTCTGAAGCAAAATAGTTCCCTAAAGTCTGAAGAAAATGTAAAAGTTGATGAGCAAAAGCAGTCAAGTGAAGAAAATAGAGTTAAGGTATTGTAAATTTTAAATATAGCTAACTCTCATGTCTGTGAAATTAGCGACAGTTTTCAGTGACGAATTAGGTTCGCAAAGCATCTGCACCAATACAATTTATATTCTTTGACAATTTTAAAATTTTTTGCATAAATAAGACTATTCTATATTTTTAATACAAACTATAAAAATGATTACACATTCTCCATTTAAGAGACAAATAAGAAAGTACCAAAGAGTACTAGAGGATGAATACTAAGAACAATAAATAGAACACAAAGGCCATTCAAAAAATGTATATTTTATTTTATATTTTACACACAGGTATACATTAAGGATTAACTAAAATGTACTAAAAGATCCCTCTGTCTAATATTACTGCTGTCTGTACTGCATAAGGGGTCGAAAACTAGATTACTCTCTTCTATCATTTTAGAAATAACTGAGAAGGTACCAAAGAGTACTTCTACTAACTAATACTGCTGTCAGTTCTATCCAAGGAGGTAAAAACTAGGAATATTATATAAAATTAAAAAACCATTGAAACATACTTTAGTTTAGAGGGGGTACTAAGGAGTACTTTTACCAAATATTACTGATGTCAGTGCCGTCCAAGGAGGTAAAAATGTTAAATATTATATAAAGTTTTTTTATTGCATATTTTGGATTACACTTCATCTTTTTAGGAATAACTAAGAAGGTATTAAAGAGTACTTCTACCAAATATTACTTCTGCCAGTGGCGCCCAAGGGAATAAAATCGAGAAATAATATATAAAGTTAAAATGCCATTCAAAGAAACTTTATTTTTTTATTCCAGATTTTGGATAAGCATAAACTTTCGTCTTTGTTTAGGACTAACTGCGAAGATACTAGGGAGTACTTCTGCCAAGTATTATTGCTGTCAGTGGCGTCCAAGTGGGTAAAAACGCGTAAAAAAATATATACCTAGCTAAAAAGCCATTCAAAGATACTTATTTTTTATTCCAGATTTTGAATGGGATTACACTTTTATCTATTTAGGAATAATTGAGGAGGTACTAAAGAATACTTTTATTAAATATTACTGCCGTCCAAGGGGGTAACGATGCTGAATAATATATAAAGTTAAAAAGCCATTAAAAGATATTTTTTATTCTAGATTTTGATAGCAATAATATTTGGCAGAAATATTGTCTAGTACCTCCACAGTCATTCCTAAAAAGATGAAAGTGTAATCCCATCCAAAATCTAGAATAAAAAACTAATGTATCTTTGAATGGCTTTTTAACTTTTTATTTTATTAACCCCCTTATATTGCAATGACAGCAATAATATTTGGCAGAAGTACTTTCTAGTACCTCCTCAGTTATCCCTAAAAAATGACTGTGTGATCCCATCAAATTTGAATGGCTTTTTAATTTTATATATTATTTCACATTTAGACCCCCTTGATTGGCACTGACAGCAATAATAGTTGACAGAAGTACAGAAAATAAAAGTGTGATCCCATCCCATCGAAAACCTAGAATAAAAAAATAAATTATCTTTGAATCGCTATTTAACTTTATATATTAAACCGCGTCTTTACCCCCTGGACCTCACTGACAGTAGTAATATTTGGTAAAACTACTCTTTAGTATCTCCTGAATTATTTCTAAAACAATGAAAGTGTAATCCCTTCCAACATCCTGAATAAAAAAATGAATGGTTATTTAACTTTATTATTCCGCATCGATACCTCCTTGGATGGCACTCACAGCAGTAATATTCAGTAAAAGTGGTCTTTAATGCCTTAATCCTAAAAAAGATAAAAGTGTGATCCTATGCAAAATCTGGAATAAAAAAATAAAGTATGTTTGAATGGCTTTTTAACTTTTTATATTACTTCACGTTTTTTACTCCCTTGGGCGTCACTGCAGTAATATTTGGTAGAAGTAGTCTTTAGTACCTCCTTAGTTAATCCTAAAAAGATGAAAGTGTAATGTCATCCAAAATCTGGAATAACAAAATAAACCCCCTTAGATAGCTCTGACCAATAATATTTAGCAGAAGTACCTTCTAGTACCTCCTCAGTTATTCCTAAAAAAATGAAACTGTGATTCCATCCAAGATCTAGCATAAAAAAATAAAGGTATCTTTGAATAGCTTCTTAACTTTATATATTATTCCGCGTTTTTAGCCCCTTGGATTGCACTGACAGCAGTAATATTTAGTAGAACCTTTTCAGTTATTCCTAAAGGGATGGAAGTGTAGTACCATTCAAGTTCTGGAGTAAAAATGTAAATTATTTTTAAATGGCGTTTTTAACATAAAATTATTCCTAGTTTTTAACTCCTTATGCTGTACTGGCTGCAGTAATAATAAGCAGAGAGATTTTTTAGTGCATTTTAATTGATCCTTAATGTGTAATTCTGTGTAAAATCTAAAATAAAAAAATAGGTTTTTGTGAATGGCCTTTTTGTTTTATTTATTGTTCTTAGTACTGACAGCTGTAATTTTAGTCAGAAGTACTCTTTGGTACTTTCTTATTTGTCTCTTAAATGATGAATGTGTAAGCCTTTCTATAATTTGTATTAAAAAAGTAGAATACACTTTTATTTATGTGAAAACTCTTATTTAAGAAAATGTCAAAGAATTTAAATCGAATTGGTGTGAATGCCCTGCGAATGTAATTCGACTCTGAAAACCTTCGCTAATTTCACAGTCATTTAACTCTCAACTATTTAAAAAGCTTCCAAATTTACTTTACAAGGTCTGTAGAGATTCTTGGTGACTTATCAATGCTGTAATCCCACATAATTCACATATTGTATGCTTGCTTCCAATTCCATCAGTAGTTTTGTTTTCTTTACTAGCAATCCTGTTCACAGCTTCAGTCAAATATAATGTAAATTTCCAAGTGCATCTCCAAATCTGAAATAAAAGTTAGGCAGCAAAGAACCTTGTACCCAACAATGTGGTTTACGATCATAAAATAATGTTTAGTTTATTTCAGATTTTTATATATTCCTAATACAAAACTTCTTAAAAACATATACACCATAGATTTTAAAGTATATAAACAGCTGGACAGAGTAAATGGGACTAGGGAATTTTTAGGTAACATTACAATTCAAATATTTTTTAAAAAAGAAGAGATAATGATATGCGGTTTTCAGCTGTCTCTAGCAAATTTTATTGCATATTACCGATTTTAAGCGTGGAACTTACCTAAACTTATACGGGGTGTTAAACAACCCTTACAAAATTTCCAATATTTTATTTAGTCTGAAGATCTACAGAAACGATTTGGTGAAATTTTTAAATATTTTTTGAATATTTTTTTTTATTTTTTCATATCTTACTTAAATTATGGATTATAATTAATTATATCAAATAACAAAACAAATTGTGATCGGTAAACTATTTAATTAAAACTATTTAATCTGTGAACTAGTAGAGTAAATGGATTAACAGGTCCACAATTTGTTTCAATATTTACGAAATCTAAACTTAACCAGGATATGTACTGTGAAATAGTGTCAATAAAAAAAACTATATGTTAAAGTAAAATTTAAAAAAAAGCAGTTAATTTACCCAAAACTTATTTCATAATGAATTCCACCACAGACAGATTTATGTTGAAATTATTTCACTTTTCTTGACTTTTTTTACCAGAGTATCTAAAATAATTGATGAGTGTGTACTATTAAATTAATCCATGGCCATTAGGGAGATATAAAAAAATGCTCTTACCTAACATTAGATCATTAGACTCACTTAATGGGAATTCTTAGATCTCAATATGAGTTGGCTAAACTGGATTCTCTACTGCCTCAAAAATTTTGAGACTGATATTTTTAGTATACAATTATGTATATTTTCTCTAGATAAATACACAAAACAGCATAGCAAGTATGTTTAATAAGATACCACAGAGCAAGAAGACAAGTACAAAAACTGAAACATCAGCAGAACAAAAATCAAAACAAAATGGAGGCCTGTCAAATTTCTTTACACATCAGCTAAGCAAAGAAAATAAGAATATGGGAATCAAAAAACAAACAGAGTTAGAGGAAATCAATAAAAAAAGTATTGAGGTTAAACCTCATACAGAAATTGAGATTAATGCGAAGATACAAGAGAAGTCAGATCTGTTTGATTCAGATACGGATGATGAAATACTGCAAGATTTAAAGATGCATGAGAAATCTGCAGGAAGTAATCCAGGAAATAAGGTTAAATCTAGTCAAAATAAAAGTAAACAGACATTGAAAAAGAAAAGAGAAAAAACTGATGTTGGCATTGGCAAATCAGTGAAAAAACGAAAAAGAATTATTGTGGATGATTCAGACAGTGATGGTAATAAAAATTCATTTTAAGACAAATAATATACTTACTTTGATAAATTCATCATTATTTTTGCCTAGTCTCAATGATTTCCACCTGACTTATTAAAACTTTTTTTTATTTCAATATATTTATATTTATTCTTTAGATATATTTGGATCAGAAAAGTCTGAAAGTGAAGACGTTATAGAAAAGTCTGATGAAGAGCCTAAGAATCTAGACGTCAAGCTACCAGCACCTAAAAATAGAAGGAGAAAAGCAGTCCAAAAGACATATGAAGATGATGAAGGATATATAGGTAAAACTAAAAAGTATATTTGATAAGAACTAATATTCAAGCTGATCAATTTAGTGCTTATTATTTATATATAATTTATATATATTGCTATCCACTTGAAACACTTTGCATACATTTTCTGGTAA
Organism: Kuschelorhynchus macadamiae; assembly: GCA_030620095.1. Taxonomy (NCBI): domain Eukaryota; kingdom Metazoa; phylum Arthropoda; class Insecta; order Coleoptera; family Curculionidae; genus Kuschelorhynchus; species Kuschelorhynchus macadamiae. The sequence goes on from JAUTXW010003108.1 coordinate 509,115, forward strand.
AATTTAAATTATCTCAGTAACTAAATGAAATAATGAGTTGCTGTTTTGAAGCCTTTTGGTAAGTGTATAACATTTTCTCTTGATTTTTAAATTTTTTATTTGTTCCAGATCTATACCTACCCTATTTTTCAAAAATTTGGTAGCTTCTGCAATTTTTTTGTTATAAGTTATCTATCTGAAAGGCGCATTATTTGTTAAATTTATATTAGTTAGTACTGCAATATAAAGTTCCTTAACAAAGATATTATACAAGGTGCACCTGAAGCAAGGAACCTGCTAACAATCTCGGAATCTCATTATTTAGCACTTAAAAGAAAAGAAATAATATTACCTGTGTGTTACTGAACAGCGGAAATTGGTAGAAAAATTATATATTAGGAATGAACTTTAAAATTATGTTCAACATTTTGTTGAGAAGAAGGTCAACTTGATGGTGTAGCAATATACAGTGTCTCTCCATATAGAAGTAACTATACCTTATTATTTTGCATTTTAGGAAAAAAATTCATTCTTCATAAAAAGTTTTGTTTGCCTTGAAACTTCGAAAACTAATCTGGCTTAGTAATACAGGTTGTCCAAAAATTATAAAAATCAGAAATGACCCCCAATTTATTTCTATAGTTATTGAAATATTTTATATTATTTGGATAAAAATACCTTTTGTTTATTTAAAACTGCCTGTTATAAATCTTAATTGTAAACATATTCCTTCTTAAAAAAAGTACCGTAGAAAATTTTATGAAGTTTATCTAGTCGGCATTAGAAGCCTATTTTTTTCCAAATAATATATAAAACAAAATGTTTCAATAACTATAAAATAATGGTACTTTACTGGGGTAATTTAATATTTCTATACTTTTTGGGCAACCTGTATAAGTAATTTACATTTCAAGATCATTTTTTAAACCTTTATAAAATATTTCAATAACTATAAAAATAAGGGTATGCTTGACGTAATTTTAGATTTTTATAACTTTTGGCAACCTTTATGAAGTCAGATTCCAGCATTAGTTTTCCAAGTTTCAAGGCAAGCAAAACTTTTTATGAAGAATGACTTGATAATATAATAATAATGTTTAAATTTGTTTTTTTTTTGTAATGGTAATAATAACTATATACAGGGTAATTTAATACAGTTTCTACTGATCAAAATTTCTTTTTAACTATTTAAAACATATTTTTAATATTTTTTACGAAAATGTATGTGCCAACACAGTTTTACAGTTCTGATCTAATGGGCACCACTCCATTTTTATCCTTATATAGTATATGTCAAAAGGATACTACTTGAAATAAAACAGTATATGTTTACATTTATAAATTCTATATGACTCTAAACATTAATTTTCAAAAGATATTCTTTTAATTAAATATCTGCATTAACTGTTTATAGGTTATGAGTAAATGCATATTTCCATTCTTTATAACTCTTCCTTAGACTTCTATCTCCCACAAAGATTTATTAGGGTATCATATTTAGTTCAAATCGCCCATTTGGTGTTTTCCACACAACATTCTTCCATCTGAGCCATCTAAATGCATCAATTTTTAATTGGGTCTTATCAACGAACAGGCAATTTTTCCATCTGTTTCCATTCATAGCACCCGACATAAACCTAATTAAATACATTTGGTCTCATTTAAAATGGCTGGTATAAGTAAAAACCTCCAATATCTTTAAGGGAACTAGTAGTTGCCATTTAAGAAGAATAGAACAATGTTTCGTAAACATTTATTAAGAAGCTGATTACAACAGATGTCACGAAGTGTATAACCTGTGAGGGGGAGGAGGGGACAATTTAAAAATTTTCAATAATCTGGATTTTTTTCCCGCTCTTTATAATCGTATTTGCAAAACTAGATACTTTATCAAAAAGAAAAATTACAAAAACCAAAATAATTTGAAATCGATATACTACCTAAGAAAATTCTTAGGTAATAAATATTGATCCCTCTATTTTTAAATTTAATAATAATAATAAAATAAATATATAAATTTTAATTGCTTAGAAGTGTTAAAAAATTTAAAACTTATCAGAACCAATACAGTATTATTCTAGAATAATGAAAACTTCCATTACTGCCTTTGGTTTGGTATTAAATTGATGTCATTTCATTAAAATGAAAAAAAAAACCGTTATGGCCAATATTTTTAAAATTGTTATCAGAAATTATGGCAAACTACCACACCCTTGTTTCAAAGATAATTATTTCATTTGTTTTCTAAAGTACTGAATAATGAGGTTTTAACATATGTTACCAGATGCCTTGCTTTAGGTGTACCTTCTATAATCCTTTGTTTAGGAACTTCATACTGCACTATTAACTAAATTGTTACTTGTTTCAGGTAGAAACTCCTAATTTAGAATGAAAAATAATTTAAAAGTTTTAGGCATCTTCGAAATGCAAAGGTTATATTATATATTAATTATATACTCTTATTCTGTTTTAGTAACACAAACTGAATATGTATATGAAACTGCTTCCGAAGATGAAAATGAGCCAGATAACAAGGTAACTAAAAAGCAAGAACTGCCAAAACCTAAGCTGGAAAAGAAAAGCAGTAATAATTCGGAACCTGAAGTAAGCCCAAACAAAGCAGTTAAAACTAAAAAAGGTGCCAAGAAAGCTCCATCAACTAACCAACCCACCCTTATGAGTTTCTTTAAAAAATCCTAATGCTGAGGCATGATATTTTGTTAAGATGAAAATATAATTTTTTACTTGTCAAGATAAAATGTATATATGTTATATATAACACTGTTTTGTTGTTACAACTATATTCTGAAAATAACTTTTTGCATATTGAATTATACTTATACATCTTTAAAAACATTTAGTCATTTGTTTAAAATATTATTTCACCTCCTTTCACACAACTTTTATATTTAATATTTTTTTCTATCTCTCAAAATTAAATCAATATTGGGGGTGGCGAATTATGAGGAAAGACCTTATACTTCTAGACACCAATAAATAGTAGGGAAAAAATATTTTGTTGTTCTATAGACTGATAATTTGATAGACACAAGTAAAGCTAATATGCAACAATAAACACAAAGGAAAACCATGCAAGAATGAACTTTATACAAATGAAAAATAATTGAATTTGATCCAAATCAATCATCGATTATTGCAAATAATCGATTTATATTTCGGTCAATCGATTTTGGACGATTATTTAAACCGGAAAAAATCGACATCCACGTCACATTGTGACGCTTTGTCCATGAAGCCATGGAGATTTTCACGGCGCAATATTTCAAAACAACAAGAACCCCACAAAGCATAATATTTTTTTAGATTATATTAATTTTTTTTTAATTGAGGCTCTGACAACTCTAGCTAGCTAATTTATGTTGCTACATCCTCTGCAAGTTAAAACAATTGCAAAAATTAATTTTTTTGTCAATAACCGACAGATATTGTAAATAGAACAATTGTGTTAAGACTTAGCAAAGGGTCTTCTCCTAAATCTGATGAGATAAATCGATCATCAAGCTATAGTTAACTTTCTTTTGCTAGCATTTCCTGTCACGAGAAAATTGTGAATGTGTCGGGAGACTAAGTCAACAATAATCACCATTAATGTTTTTTGATTAAAAAATTAATATAAAAGGGGGCTACAACAGGCAATTATGCCTTTTACCTTTTTCTCATTTTGGAAATTGATTTCTTTTCTCCACGTAAACAAAAGACAATGTGCAATATAAGAATGGAAAGACTGTAAATTTCTTTTTGGTTTCATATAAAACACCCAGACAAAATATTTTCAAAAGAAAAAAGCTAACCGCGTCCCTAGGTTAGTTATCATTCAAATTCACTTAACAATACTATTTGCCAAGTCAAAAATTTAGTCATTTTTATTTGTTTACAAGGTAATAATAAAAACAAAAATCATAAATCTTCCTCACAAATAAACATATTAAATCTATCTTTCGCTTTTACGAGGAAAGTAAAGAAAAAAAATTTCAAACATTTAAATAATTCTAAATTTAAAGTGGCTGTTCGTTAGATTTTGAGAATTCCAAGTAAATACTAGAAGTAAAATGAACAAAACATTTACCACATAAATAAATAAACAAGTTATATATTTATATACAGTTATATTTTATTTAATTTATGAGATATTCATATTTTGAAAAATCAACTACTCAACTACAGAATATATGCCATAAAATGATAATAGTTTTTTTAAATCGAATGGCCGATGGATTGGTTTATCAATTAATTGATACATTTATCTTTAGTCTAATCTATTAATAAAAAAGTGATACCAAAAAATCAATTATGTTGTCCACCCCTACTTAGGTCTACCTTTGCAGTCTTTTCGCCAACATCGGTGTTTTTGGGGGCATTATATAAAGCCATTTAAAGCATTAAATCGGGATAATTGCAACTTTGGCCCGACTTTTGCTCCAGGCTGTCAGTTTCACATATGAAACTGCAATAGAGCTTAAGAAATTATAAGATTTTAAAATATAGCAGTAATCATTTGAAATTCCAATATTTAGCAATGCTTTGCTGATTTTGGAAAAAATAAAAAGATATTTACTTATATATTTATATACAGGAATTTTTTTAATTTTTAAACACTTTCAACTACCAACAAGGCCATAAAAATTTTGTTTTTGAAAAAATCGATGGATTCGTTTATCAATTACTTGATCATATTGATTTCATATAATCAGTTAAAACATTAATATCCTTAATAGAAATTTGCAATATTAAAAATCGGTAAACTCCTTTAGCGCCATTGTTAATCTTTTCTTCTATTAGGATTAATGAAGTGTGACGTAATTTAGTTCGGTACACAGTCATTGAGTAACAAATATATATGGTCTTTTCAAAAATTTTATTGAGCGCCAATTTGTTCCACCATATTGGCTATGTAAAAAGAATATTTTACAACTCGAATTTTTAATTTTTAAACACTTTGCAACCAACAAGGCCCTAAAAATTTTATACTGAAAACACTTGGTTTTTGAGTATAATTGTATAATAATTTAAAACATTAATATTTTTAATCCGATTTTTGTTCATGTTGAATTCATACTAAAATTTTATCAATGTGCCAATATGTTATATCTATGTCTTGTGCAAACATTAGGATTAAAAACTGTTTTTTTTAAGTTTATTTCGCCGCCATTTTATTATTCCATCTTGAATTCGTCGTAATTTTTACTTCTCTTTCTATATAACATTTAATTCTTGGACCAAATTTGAAATAAAATTAATAAGTAGTTTTTGATTTTTTTCACTCTATTAGGCGTCATTTTATTTGTGGCGTCTTGGATTCGTACCAAAATATTACCAGTCCATTCTAATACTTGATTTTTGTGCAGTATTTGAGGCAAATTGGATAATTAGGCCACCATTTTGTTCCGCCCTATTGGATTTTTACCAAAATATTACCAAATTATCTCCATATAACTCTTAACTTTCGACGAAAATTTGAAGTCAATCGGGTAAGTTTTCCAGCTATATCGCGAAGAACTGACAAACAGACTAAAACGTGAAGATCCCCTGGAGTGTTTGGAACAAAAACATTTTATTTTGCCGCCATTTTACTCCGCCATCTTGAATTCGTACCACGATTTACCTGCATTTCTATATCATACTTAATTCTTGCCAATTTGATGCACCATCTTGGATTCATACAAAAAATTTTACCAGTTCATTCCTGCATAAAACTTGATATTTGTGCAAATTTTCAGGTAAATTGTATAATTTGTTTTTTTAGTAATAATTTTTTTTTACATTTCACTACTCCATCATTTGTAACCCTTTAACAATGGATTAAATTTTAGTTTTTGAAATTTCTGTTGTTTCATTACAAAATTAAAATCAAATATACCTGGGTGTTTCAAAAAACACGTGCCAACGTTTAAAGGGAGATTCTTTGTAAGAAAATAAGACGACAAGTTCACATAAACATGGCTCCACGGATTTTTAAAATTTAAAAAGAAATATGACTATTTAGTTATACCGAAACTATATATTTAAAGTATTCAGTAGTTTTTACTTTAACCACGAGAAACCATCCTTGACTTTTCTTAAAAAAATGGTACCCCAATTATTTCTTAAAAAACTACTGGCTTTATCGTTTAATTCCTCTTAGTATTTTGTGATCGATAAGTCGTTTTCGAAAAAAAAAACAAAATCTATTTTGATCCATGCCTCTGGCACCTCTGATCCAGTTTTAGTTGAAGTCAGAACTGCTCAAAACTCTACAAAAGTGAGTCTTTAGATCACTGCATGAAAAAAGTTTTATTAAATATTGTCCGCAAATGCCCTATTTTTGAGATACAGGATGCTAATTTAAAAAAAGACCTAAATTTTAACACCCTGTATCTCAAAAATAAAGCATTTGCGCACAAACTCCAACTAAAACTAGTTCAATGGGGCCACATGCGTGTATCAAAATAGATTTTTTTTCTCGAAAACGACTTATCCTAAAATGCTATGAGCCAATTTTTGTGTATTTGTATTTGCCCTAAACTATGCCAACGATTGAAGAAGCAACTTCTGAATACTGTCTTTATGTACCGATGAAGTTCTACCAAATTTTAGTTTAATAATCTGCATACCCATATTTATATGAACTTTTCGTCTTATTTTCTTACAAAATAATCTCGCTTTAAACGTTGGCGCATGTTTTCTAAAACACCTTTTATATTACATTAAAATATTTAAAACTGCAAAAAAGGGAACAATGAAATTTAAAAAATGTAAGTATATTCTAAGTTCTTATTCTTCGTTATTTAAAGCGCGCCAAAATATTTCCGACACGCGGGGGCCCAGGGCCAATACCATTTTTTATTGCAAATAAGCCATGTCATGGTGGTCAACACCCCAGACTAAATAAAGAATAGACGCTCTCACCCATTCATAAGCAACAAAAGAAAACGAAAGTATCGCCTGGCACCATTTTACCAATGAATTACTAGGCGGTTTGAAGTTGATTCTAAAATTATTTTGTCTACGCTTACCCATGGAAAGCAAGGTTGGGAACATTATTGGAAAAAATTAAAACAACTTTTAATCATTTACAGCCACGAATACAAAAAAAAATGATATTACAACAACTTACTACTTTGTTTATGTTTGGCTAGGTGGCGTGACATTTCACATGTACAAACTCTTTGTTGCTAAGTGGGTACCTATTTTTTGAAATATTTTTCAATTTTAGTTTTTTGAGAAATAAAATTAATATATGTGATATTAGGTTTTGACACAATATGTTTTTAGTTATCTTTTATTTCTATTTCTCCATGGTTTGTATATAGCAACATACGATAAAACACAGATCTGATAATTTTTAAATCAACAGGTTGCTAATATGAAGTGATCTTGGTTCGTAAAATAATCATAATATTGGGGTCTTTTATTCTTACTTAATACTGCTTTTGAAGTAATAGCTTTAGCTGAAACGTGGTTAAATAGCAGTGTTTTTTGTTCCGAATTCTGTAAGGATAGGACAGTTTTTCGAAAGGGTTAGGAATTATCACCTAATTGGCCGAAAATAGAGGCAGTGTGCTCCTAGCAATACACAAAACATTAATGGTATCTGAATATGACAATAAGGAATTGGATATAATAGTCGTTTACTTTGTACCAGAAAACTGGTCTAGAGATGTATTATCTTTATACTTTTGTAACTCTATTGAGTTAAAAATAATGATTGTATAATATTAGAAGATTTTAACCTACCAGATTATGTCAAGTATGATGTGTGTGCAATATTAATAGTTTTTTAGCATTTAATAATCTGGCTCAAGAAAATACGATAAGTAATATAAACAATGTGATTGTTACTTTATCTGTATATAAAGATAATAACCCCTTAGTGCCTGTAGATTCTCATCATCCTAGTATAGCTGCCAGGTGTGAGCAGGTTTCTAATTTAAAGTTTAATTCAAAAAAATTTGATGCTTGTGTAATCTGGTTTACTATTATAGGTTAGCTTATTATAAGAAAAATTACACAGAGAAAATGTTTAAAAAGTATAAGTACTGAAAAAATGAGATTCAATCATTACTTTCTACTGAGGGAATTTAATCGATTAACGGTAGAAAATAGACGAAGTAAGACATTTTTTATAGCCTCATTTTAAATGTAAAAAGAGAATAACTGTCCCGAATTACTGGAGCAATTAGACATTTCGGTGAGAACTGTAAATACTAGGCAAAAATAGTTTTATTTAGAATGTCTTAAGACAAATTTATATAAAAATTGTACCGCATTTGTGACAAATCGAATAAGTTATAATTATTGATGTAGATATAGATTTGATAACTGTGATTAAATTTAAACTTATAATAGAATAAACATTACATGCCTTACAGTCACAAAACCTATCATAAGGAATTATTGTTGAGTATTTTTAATATTATTAGTTAGTTTGCTCTTTGTATAGTGTTATACTTCTTATTATATAAATATACTATATATATATATATATATATATATATATATATATATATATATGTATATATATATATAGTATATTCATATAATAAGAATGTATAACACTATACAAAGAGCAAACTAACTAATAATAATATTAACATCACCCATACATGTTTTGTAGTTGTGGTATATCAACTATTTGTTAAGCTTCGCGCCAACGGCTTGCTCTAGCAAGATAATCCATTTTGTCATATATGGATGTAACTATTATGCACTTATTAGCATTCCAATTAACCCTTAGAACATCCGAATTAATATCTGTAATTAAAGGAACCACTAAATTTTTTTGGTCAGACAAACCTGATTGGACACAACTGACCTATCATCTAGTTATAGTAGTACAGTTCGAGTTGATTCAGACCATATTCTTTAGATGAACAAATGTCTCGAAATGTAACAAGTTATAGAAAAGACAGAATGATCATCATCTTAGGCCTGGCGGAATGTACATTATTAACAATATTTATTTGAACACATAGAGCTCCTAATTCAAATCGTTAAAGTTATATATATATATATATATATATATATATATATATATATATAAATATATTATATATACATATATATATATATATATATATATATATATATATATATATATATATATATATATATATATATATATATATATATATATATTATATATATATATACATATATATTATATATATATACATATATATATATATATATATATATATATATATATATATATATATATATATATATATATATATATATATATATATATATATATATATATATATATATATATATATATATATATATATATATATATATATATATATATATATATATATATGAACCCCTAGTGTGATAGTTCCCATTACCAACCATTTTTACCGAATTTTGTATATGTATTTTTTTAATTGTTTCGTACTTTTTTATTTTTTACTTTGCTTTTTTATTTTTTTTTTACATTATATTTATGAAAATGTTTAAAACATAGTACGACTGACAAAGTACATTTCTAATGTACTTCTTTTAGGATTCTATTATATTAATATTCTAAATTCTTGATTTAAATATTATTTTTCTATAATATTTATGATGTGTTTTTGTTTTGTTTTGTTTGCTAATTTTGATGTTTGTAAACTATTTTTTTTTACAACAGCTTTGTCCACAAAATTGTAAAATTTTTTTGACAATAAAGCATTTATATATATTATTTATTTATTTATAATATATATATATATATATATATATATATATATATATATATATATATATATATATATATATATTATATATACATATATATATATATATATTATATATATATATATATATATATATATATATATATATATATATATATATATATATATACATATATATTATATATATATATATACATATATATTATATATATATATATAATATATATATATATATATATATATATATATATATATATATATATATATATATATATATATATATATATATATATATATATATATATATATATATATATATATATATATATATATATATATATATATATATATATATATATATATATATATATATATATATATATATATATATATATATATATATATATATATATATATATATATATATATATATATATATAATATATATATATATATATATATATATATATATATATATATATATATATATATATATATATATATATATATATATATATTTATATATATATATATATATATATATATATATATATATATATATATATATATATATATATATATATATATATATATATATATATATATATATATATATATATATATATATATATATATATATATATATATATATATATATATATATATATATATATATATATATATATGCTAGTCTATGGCGGCCTGATGAGCTCTAATAAGAGCGAAATCGCGATCGTCGTTTGACTAAAATGGATCATTGTGTCTGCTGTGATGCAGAACATGTTCCAAACAAGGATCATTTTCTTGTTATGACGTTGGTGTAAGTGGAATGAAAACATACTATCATTTAATACTCCCAACGAAAGCCAGGAGTCACAATGTAATTCAATGCCGGTCGTGGTATTAGCCAGCGGAGTAGTTGTTTTATTGTGATTCAATTTTGTGCCTTTGCCCTACACGGGGCTGGCTAGTCTATGGCGGCCTGATGAGCTGTAATAAGAGCGAAATCGCGATCGTCGTTTGACTAAAATGGATCATTGTGTCTGCTGTGATGCAGAACATGTTCCAAACAAGGATCATTTTCTTGTTATGACGTTGGTGTAAGTGGAATGAAAACATACTATCATATATATACAGGGTGTCCGGGAAAATGTGGGAGATCTCTCGGACTCAGATAGAACATTAAAAAATAAGATGACAAGTTCCCATAAATTTTTTTCCTAGCGGCCCTCCCTACGGAGATACGGCCCCCTAAAGGACCCCACTGGAAATCGGTTTTTCTAGAATAACTTTTAAACGACTCAATATAATTTAACGAAAATTTAATATGATAAACAGTAGTAAGGACCTCTCAAAATGCTTCCCTTAAAACATAATTAGCTTGTTTAGTTTACCAGGGACGGACTAGATTGTACATTTTAACGCTCAAATTTTTAACACCCTGTATGATAAGGAGTTAAAAAAAATAAATTTGGATACCTTGAACATTAAGCTAAAGAAAAGGTGCTCTTGTTCATTGTCGATAAAATGAACCGTTTTCGAGAAAAAAAAATAATAAAAGAATACAACTTTGGGAGTATTAAATATGTTTTGATCCTGAACAACCTAATACGCTAAATAGAAAAAAGTCAATTAAAAACTTCATAAGTGGGTTCAACATGTGCTCCGTGATTTGTGATGCACTCGCGGGCACGACGAATAGAGGACTGCTGTACTCGCCACAACAACCCAGCATTGTTCCTTATCATATCGCAATGAAACGTGATTCTCTGTAAAAGTTCCTCCCTAGTAGCAACCGGAGAGGAATACACCAAGGTTTTGAGATGACCCCACAGGTAGAAATCCATTGGCGTTAGGTCGGGAG